>WTXC01000139.1:0-63686 GCA_022496195.1 Lactifluus subvellereus | reverse complement strand
GGTACTGTACAGGTAAAATAGTCTCAGGCTGAGAGTACTACATGAGAGAACGAAACAATCCCGGCATTTCGGCCCGGTCAGTTGTCATTTTTCTACAGTACACAGTACACAGTACAAAAGCAGTCTCGTTTGGTTTGTAAACTTCAGCGCATCAGTGAGCCTCGTGGCTTCCTCATTGACTCCGCAATTCCTAAGAATGTCTCCGCAAGCCGCACCTAGGTCATGTCAGCCATTTCCGAGTGCGTGAGAGGTACGAGTACTCACCGTGTCAAGAGCGGTAGTGAAAGAGGAAGGAACACTCGCCGTGTCAGGGAGCAAAGGATCACGAGGTGCATTATTCTGTATATCGAGCGCAAGCTGCGCCATCCTACGGAGGGTAACAGTCGAACCGTCCGGACCAAAGGAAACCGCATGGAAAGAAAGCGGTTTCCTGCTCAAGCGTGAGCGATCCGTGGGTATCATATCAGATAGGTCGAAGCAACTCACCCTCGTTGGACAGCGGAGCGACAAACATCTTGGATTGCCTCATCTGATACATCACACTGCCCGTCGGAAAGGAAAATCATGATTGGTGTTCTGAGTTGCATGAACCATCAGAAAGAAACCGGACGGGGGAGATCGGATAGGTATACGAGCCTTTCCGTGCTCCAGTTTTGTATCATGACAGCATGAGCGGCACGAAGTGCCTCCGAGAAGTCTGTGCCGCCGTAAGCTCGTACATTCAGCATAGCGAGCGTAAGGAGTTCGTCCGGCGTGCTCATAAAGTCATTAACCACTTTGTTTTCAGTATCGTCCTCAAAGAGGATAACACTGTATGCATCTCGACGAGCACCAGCTACCTGTTGACCCGCAGTAACAGCGGCGTGGCGTGAGGACCAGAAGCCATATAAAGCAGAATAGACAGCGCCAAGCCTATTATCTGCAAACCGCCGGATCCGGTCTGCTGCGGGTGTGTCGGCCAAGGGACGACGGTCCCTGTGAGACATGGAACCAGATCTAAGATCCAAATATGAAAAACTGCACTCATCAATGGAAAGGAGCCTAACCTGTCAATAATGAATATCCTGCAGAAGCCCAGTGTATTAACGTTCTCAATAATGAGTTGAGGTAGGCCTACACATGGAATGCTTGCTGTAACGCCACCGGGTTTCTGCATTCAAACATATGCCCGTCATTGGATATATAACCAGGACCAGTGACGGGATCGTTTAAGTTCATAGGCGGATGGAACATGGGTAATGTGCAGTAGGACGGCTGCCCTGGGGTAGCTGCCGTCGCCGAGTGCTCAGCGCCTGTATATATGCAGTGAAAAGTCATGAAGCGTAGCAATGTGTCCAACGCTGCGACCTACCCGAACACATGGCGTCGCTAAGATGAAGTGTTAGTGACACGTTTCTCATTTGCGCCTAGTAAATATAACACACCACTTCGTAAAGTTGGCCTGCTCGTCACGAGTATATGGGTCTGATTGCAAATCTCAGCGCGGATTTCGGCATAAAAGTAAGGTACCCATGACCTTTGAAGCCTGCAGATGAAATTTTAGACTGAAGTGGACTTGGTGAAAGAAGACATTCGACGAACCCATCCTACGCCAGTAGAGGCTGTGAGTGATAGCATCCTTGGGTTTTTCAGGGTTGGGAACCATCCGTGTGCCGATATGCTGGACCTCAGCACCTTCGCAAGGTGTATCCTCTTCAGCTCGGCAGTAATCAACGTGAATGTGTCTCCCCATGGACGAACAGACAAGGTTGCACATCATGGGCGCTCCTTCATCATTCGATGAGAATCTACGACCCCCTAATTCGACACCTGTCCCGTCAGCACCATCGACAGCCCAGCGGGTCTGTGTCATAGAACCGTGGCTAGTCTCGTGTTCCTGCTGAGTGTGACCTTGAGAAGGTCAAGATGGGTAAGGGGGTGGGCATAATGTTCATGAAATGGTTCCTTACCGAGAGGCAAAGTGCAAAAGTAGCCACAGTTATCGCATCTACAACATTCTTGTTTCCCTTACTTCTTATAAAACTTGTCGCGATCTGACATACCTAGTCTCGCAGAAGTGGAACGGCTGCTCTTCCTTGCTGTGGATATGAGCACCCGTATGCGACGTTTGGCCCGCTTCAATAGTCTTAACGCACTGCAGCCGCTTGGCAACTGTTTTCATGTCAGCACGGATTCAAGCATCTGATGCTGGTCAAACCTTGTGTATACTGCGTGAGAATAAGTCAGGACCAGAAATAAGCTACGTAAATGAGGAAGAAACTCACCTTGGTATATTGGAATGTCTCGTGTCTCCCAGTGAAGGTGGCTTCGATGGACTGTGGTGCCGTATCGATTTGACATATTCCTGGCGCCGAGCATAACGCCACGCATGAATGTGCTTCTCTAGTCGCTCAAATTTTCAGTATCGACGCCCATTTAAAGTACGACAAGTACTGACCCGCACAAGTGATGCATACCCGGGATGAGCCCGTGAAGGTGTGGTTGGACGCAAAGTCGTTTACAAAGGTCACACGTCGCGGGGCACAGCCTCGTGTCGCAGGAATGTGTCTCGTGTTCTTGGTCGCTGAGATAATCGCGAGTTTTAATTACGACGAAAATCGTTGGAGTTGAACGTACCTTGGAATGCTACAGCCCTCCGAGCAAGAATATATCTTCCCACCCGGTAGTCTCATCCCTCTAAGAGCGCACGGCTAGCGATATCGCTTGTAAGTAAACGGGGCATATCTTCGCCACCGAAAATATAACATGCCTCCCCACACATGTGTACCAGCGCAGAGCACATGTGCTCGTCCTCTGCATGCCCGGCAACCTTGATATACATAAGTCCCTGTGATTCGAAGTGGTCCTAATCAGCTTACTTTCGTACAATCTTCTAAGCAACCTCGCTTTCCAGACAGCTTGCAAGGTTCACCGCATAAATGAGCGTTCACGACACAGCTATAGCGATGCGTATGAGAAATACATATTATTAGGCCATCTTCACTTACATATGCTCCCCAGGGTGTCCAGCACTGTCATCTAGTCAGCCAACATTTATTACAAGGGGCTGAGGAACGTACGATGTGCCGCATGCCTTGGGATCATCCTCACAAAACCCACACTGATGCACACACTTGTGAGTTGTTTGGCAGCTGTGGTCACCTTCGTGTAACCGACTACGGACGCAGAGAAGGTGGCACGATGCGCATTGAGCGCTACACAATTGGACATTTGTTTTCATCTCAATGACCATGTTATCGAATCTTCTGCGTAAGTCCTCAATGGTAGCATGGCTAGCTTGGAACCGCTCTAAATTGGAATCCAACCACAGTCGGACGTGATTGACGCGCAATTCAATCAAACCGTTGATGTATGCAGCGAGATTTGACATCCAGTCAGGATCGGGGATAGATTGCCGCACTGAGTTTGGGCTCCAGGACTCCCGTAGAATAGTAAGGTGCATCTCTATTTCAGCTGGTGGAATCTGTTCTCGCTCGGAGATAGCAAAGCGTGCTGCAGAATCATCGCATTCTACTATCAAGTCGGTGTCAAAGTTCTGAGTGTCAAGTCAGATATCGTCTTTCATGGTTTGGATCTATCATAAATAGCAATACCTTCAAGGGTTCGAGATCAGGCTCGACCTCAGAATACCCCGTAGCCAACGCAATGAAGAGGAGCATGGAAAGCGTCTTGGCACGATGTTCGGTCATCGTCTCTGTTGAGGTCCGAGAGAATGAGCACAGCGAACAGAAAGAGTGATGAAACGACGAACGAGAGAGCGCTCCCCAGTCATTGGCCTGCAGAAGATGTCAAATCATACCATCGACAGCGAGCCATAGAAACGTGCCTTCAACTTCGCCATAAGCGTCTTAATTGTATGGAGGAATTCACCCGCCGTGGGGTGCGAGAGCTTCTGTAGATCCAGCCGCTTCTTGAGTGTGGAGAACAATTTGTAGAACTCCCTTGATTCGATCACAGGCCACGGTATGATATCTAATTTCCCACCGTGAAGGCGCGAGATGAAGTTCGCATCCTGTTCCTGCTGTACGATCTTTTGAAATTTGAGAGAAAACCTATAAACCACCACATTCACCGAAACGTCACGTGGTAATTATGGGAAGCCTTACTCGCGAGTTATTTCCATCTTGTCAGTATCTACGACATCCTACAGACAAAGTCATAAAGTGTAAGGCGACGGTTACTGGGTACTCGCCTTGATGATGATAACAAGCGTGGATTGGAACAAAGAGGGGTTTGCTGCTGGATCCAAAACCGATGCACTGGACTGGAATGATTGGAAGAGTCCGCTGATGTCTCGGCTAAATGCGAAATTGTTGCGGAACAGGACCTATTGGCTGTCAGGAGGGGATCGTGGCCACGAAGAAGTCGACCTACGAGATTCGAAATCGCAGTATTGAATAAGACGAGCAGCGTGTCCTCTTGAAGGGACCGTTCGACGCTGTCGACGCCTATAATTTTGTTCGTGGACTAGTCATGACAAGATCCATACTAGCCCCACTGACCTTCAAAATCAAGTGCCACGATTAAAGCCTCGTCCGTAGGGGTCACAGACATCCATACACCCTCTGCAAAGTTACGCTCAATCCTGAGTAACAAGCGAGATGGAGACTATACCTGTTGTCCGCATTGCACTGCCTGCAAATGACGTATCCAGAAGATGATTCAACGAAAAGCTCTTGCCCACAGATTGCTGACCCATAGATGATACGACTTTGACTGGCTATGTATAATGACATCACTGTTGGGTATATAGCACGGATCGTCTACTAGGAACATACCTTCGTTGCCAAATAGGATTGGAAAATTGACTCGTACCAACCGAATGATAGTTTGTCTACTATCTTGTTCACCTCCGCGCCGAGTAGAGACCTTTCTAGGTCCGAGGAGAGAACTCCGTTAGCCAAAGGGACAAATCGGTTTTCGCGGCAAACAGCGATATGAATCGGTATGAGGCAGAGAAGGTCCACGAGCCATTCCCCAACACGATATCGGGACACATTCCAGTCCGGCTGCAGGACCACACTGTCCCGAAATGGTCCGAATTGTGCCGCAGAGACGTCGATACGACGCAATTCATCACCCGCGGGCTTCCTTGTCGTCCTTTCAAATGTCTGAATGAGGTCGGAGAAGTAAGAATCGAAAGGTCGTGTGTCGTCTTCGGTAACGAATGTTAAGCTCTTCTGCTGCCGCTCGCTTAAGGATGTAACAGTACGGCGCCTCACAGCAGCCACGACTGGGTAACGAGTCCAGACTTCAGCGTGACAGTCGAGTAAACTGTTATGTAGGTTATGACGGTCGCCCTTAGTTGAGACATTTCTGCTGCCCTTCTCCTTGAACATGAATTCTGTGACCTTCTTCGTGATATCAACAGCGATTGACTGAGCGGATCCCGTATCGCTGTCGAGGCTGATAAGGAAGATGCGGCCCCGGCTAACGATAGACGTCAAGACAGCATTCTGAAGAGGAAAATCTGGAATATCTAGGGGAATCCCGCCAGTAGAACCAAACGTCTCCCAATGATATGCAGTGAGCAGCGAGGGGGAGTCCTGAGTGTGAAGGGCTATGAGACAAGACCCGTCCGGGGACGAGAATATGGCACTCGGGAGGGACGGAAGCTGGAGGGAGGCCGGTCTTCCAACCATTGGTACGTAATGAACACTCTGATCGCACGGCGCAATAAAAATCTCACCTGAATTGCAATGTGATGAAAGAAAAGATCCGTGCCTGAGCAGCAGAGTCCACCAGAACGACTTCCTCATTTCCACATACGAAAGCGGCTTGGAGAATGGAGACACCAGTTTGATTATACCATGGAGCGAGGTTGATGGCGCTGCCTTGCCCCTGAAGGGTCTTGAAGGTCTCATCGAAAATGAACACGTGAAGTTGCAACTGATTAGAAGTGGTAGGTCAGCACAGACACCCTCAGCTGACGTTGGAATACCTTGATTGAAGCACACACAGCCAAAGCTCGCTTCGTCTCGTCAAAAGCGAAAAGAACATCTTGTCCTAGCCTCTCTCGGTTTAGACTCTTGATTGGCCTATCCCGTTGTATGGCCATACTCATAACTGGTAGACGCTCAAGATAAATCGCGACTTTGTCGCGGTCGACCAGAATGAGGAGGAGCCTCTCGTTCTCAAGGAGCTGATAAAAGCTAAGGAAGCACAGTAAGGTGTGATGCGAGTGATGTTACAAGGTCAGACTCGTACGCAATATCCATGCCAATTGGTACATAGAAAGCGGAAGAGAGCCGGTCATTCACAGTAGGCTTCGGTATATACTTGGGATCGAGCTGCATGTTTTGCCTGTCATCGCTTGTTAAGTTCATGAGGTGGACAGAAAACTCGAGTTTGGGTCCTTGGAGCGCTTCTCTGCGACCGGTGACCCAGTATTCTGGTCATGCGTATGTCAGCTAAAGAATGATATGCGCTACTAACATCCAGCACGGACGCACCCTGGCCATGGGAATAAGGGGCACCATAGTGAGAAGAGTGATGGGTGCCCCGACTGGTGCCCCAAAAGTCTGATCATGAAGCTGGTAAGCTAGTGAAGAATATGGACTACCAGCATCCAGCCGAGACGCACCCTGACCATGACCTTGGTAAGAAGGGAAGTTGTAATTGTAGTGAGAAGAGTAATGGGTGCCCCATTGCGTATTATTGCGCTCAGGATACGCCACGCTGGGTGACATCAGACTTTGATCCTTACAAGATCAATAAACTCACAGATTTCGCCGCCCGACTGACTGTGTAGTGGTGATGCGATCCAGGTATACCACCCTAGGCACGGTCAGTTTCTGCGGCAACCTTGACGACATCGTCAAACTCACGAATCGCGTCGCCCGGTCGACTGTGTGTTGACCTGTTGAATGAACTCCATGAGGGCGTTGTTTAATAACTTTCTTTCTTCGCTCTCGACCTCATGCTGTATCGTCCTCCGACAATGTTCTTGTTGCATAGCCGACACAGCACGAGTCATAGACTTCACAGTTGCGTCGATCAAAGACGCGAGTTGATTATGCGCAATGCCCTCGATCTCTTGAATCATGGGCCGTAAGTCCTCATTCTCTACGTTTTTCATGTCATGGAGGAATTGCGAGTCGCCGACGCCGGACGAAAGAATCCTCATTTCCCCTCGCAATGATTCAGCACCGCTAGGTGGGTAAAAGAGAGCGCCGACGGCCCAAGTGACCACATTGTTAGACCGCCTGGTGTCCTCTGTCATAGGAAGCATTAGTTGTGCCCCGTGAAAGTCACCTCTGAGGAGAGTTTGTGTGAGCTCGGCCTGTGTTTCGGGGTGCAGGTCTTGATGTTTATCTAGAATGTGTCGCACGGAGATCAGGCGCAGCTTCCGAGACTCGAAGTGCGAGTCACGCCTTAATGCATTCTCGAACCTGGCACCGCGAAAATTCTTTTGATAGATGTTTGGAAAATCAGGATACAGAGCCTCAAGATCGGAGAACCGCATCGAACCTAGCGAAAACGGTGAGTGACATCAAAGCCACCTACAGAAACTGCTTACTTGTAACCTCCCGACTGGCATTAGCGTTATCACGGTTATCACGACCCCGTGCACGAGAAGAGAGACGATCACGTTCCAGTGACCTATAAGGACTCTCGTATGCTATAGCTCGAAGGGCCATTGAATGGGACATACGGGAAGAGGCCCATAACGTCCTCGACAATAGCTCCACGAAGAACGCGACGCAAGGCATCTTCCTTGTTCGCAAGTTCTTGAAAAACTACACCTTGTCTTTTCGTAGATTCCCGATTACAGTTGTCACGAACGTCCCGTTTCACAGTTCGCCATTCCTTGCAAAGTTTTGGAAAGAGATCTGAGATAGCGATATCAACCAACGTCTGCACAGCGTTCTCATCGAGAGTTGCCGAAAGAACCAGGGAGTTGTCCTTCCTGCGGAAGCATGAGTGCTATGTCTCGCAAACTTCCGTTCTACCTACAGCAATTGCTTCAGGGACATCTTGCTAAATGATTGTCGTTCATAAGGTTCGGAATGAGTCCTGTGAGGAAGATAAGCAGCCGTGAAGAAACCTTGTGTGGTTTCCCCGGGTAGAAGGTGAGGTGCGAGGACTGCGGGATCAACTGGACAGTCAGGAGGTGTCTCATAACGCGAGATGAACCGTGAATGCATCTTTCGTTGATCAGATATGGGGGGCTCATATGAGAAACGGAGCAGGGGTACCTGAAAACCGGGGCGTGAAATCGCGCTCTCTTCCTGTTCATTCGTCTTTGAGACCTCAAATGTGAACAATCTATCAGAGTCCCCGGTGTCCATGTCGACAGATTCCATATCGCTGTCCTCGTCGTTCCAGACTATGGATGATGAGTGCTCAGGGGATAAGAGTGCCACGACTTGGTCGCATATCTTTGTGAGATACCTATTCTGGATATGTGAAGTAGTGAAGAGAAGCCAAGAGCCCGGAGTTGCTCACCGCATGAACGTGACTCTGTTCCGGCAAACAGAAGAAACAGCCGAATCATCCCAGGTCGAATCTTCGGGCCAGTATATAACGTAGTGGTGTTCGTCGACAGGACCCGCCGTACTGGCTCTCACGATGTACAAACCAGATGAGAGAGTCGACAAGGAACCATTCGCCCGCGAGAGTAACAGGCGAGCCCTAAAATGTCAAAGTTGATAACAAGAGGAGATTCCAAATAACGAAAGTCACCCACACGTCCTCGTCGACGGCACCGATAGATTGCAGGAGGCGTACAATCTCGTCTTTGGATCCGTACACGCCGAGGGGCTTCATCATAAGCCTGTCCAACGTTTTAAAATCGACCTTGGTGATAGATGCGTATGCTCCGGGAGAGACCGCGTTGATGAAACGTTGGAGAGAGTCTTGGGCGATGATGACCTTATCAACTATAATTTGCTAGATTAGCGGGACATGCACTTAGTCCGATTAAGGTCTATTACCGTATCCATTGCTGCCGGATTCACCGATGAGGTCAAGGAGACGGTACATCCCTTTGACCTTTTCAGCCAGGTCTACTACGGGGGTGGGTGTAGGAACTTGGTGATTTTGTGAAGGCAGCCCGTCAGTACCCGCATAGCCCCCCGGATGTTGATTAAATTTCTCTGAATGAACAAGAGGACGTTTAGCTGCTATTTCAACCAATGTGCTCAACTAGATACCTGTATCTCTTCGAGACGCGTCTAGCTTGTCTGACATGCCGGCATACTCGTTGGTGCTAAATCCAGCTGCATGCGAACCTGTGTCGATTGTAATTTGAGAAGGAACAGGTTCCAAGTCAGGGAACTCGTCTATAGGAAGGCGTATGCCACGTACTGCTGCCATAGGTTTGGTTGTAGGTGTGCTCGTCTATGATGCGGCACGCATTGTTATCGAAAAACGAAATTGATGGAGGTAACTCTAGAATAGTACTTACCAAGTGGGTTGGAGACGGTATCCACAAGTGAGGAATACCCTGAGAAGAGGTTAGGTGGAAGGTATGATGCGCTAGGATCCATGGGGAACCAAGGATGAAGGTATTAGGATGGGGATGATAATCCATTTAAATGATAAGGCCGGGCGCTTCGCACAGGCTCCTATTTCACCCAGAGGGGTTTAGTAGACACTGGCAATAATACCACGCCGTGATGGTGGGCATGAGGACTGTGCAACATGTCATGAAAAGACCTAGACCCACCCTAACCGCCTCGGCCGCCGCAAGGGCGATAACCACAGTTGATTATTTAATATTTTTTTGTACAGTACAGTACAGAACATATAGCTTGGGATCATATCACCTAAGGACCTCACAATCGAAAAAGAAACACAAACAAAAGCGACTCCGGAAACCTTCAAGGACGATTGCCGCCCCTATCCAACTTGAAGATCCGCTGCGCCGGCGGCGAATGATTGCTCTATTTGGGCCAGCCCAAGCGATCAAATTTCGTCATCACTACGAGGGCACTTCGGAATACTGTACAGTATCACAATCTCACGGTACGATGACAGACAAGCGCTGCTTGACGTCTGAGGTATCTTGGCGAGGACAACAGCAAATTGTCTACGTCACAGATCACAGAATAACGCCTTCTGTGATCACCATTTCGCCAGCAACTGAGGCTGATGTCAAACCCAAAACATAACACCTTTGACATGTTCGATTCGTGCGACCCGTCAGTGACTGGTTGATCGACAATCTCGTATTATGAAGCAGAAAAGTCATGGTGCATTATGGCCGATGCGCCTGAAGCAGTCCGCATGTGGGGTATCGAATCGTGGCATCTTCAAAAAGCACTCGAAGCCCGGTAACTGTCGGATCTGCGAAATGAGCACATAATGCTCCCCCGGTTGCTCCTTGCAAACGCCCCATCTCGTGAGCCCACCAGCGATTCCTACACAGACCCACTTTCCCTCGGAGAAATAGACATAGTTAGAGTCTCCAATCCTGATCAATCTTTTCAAGCTTGAACATTGACGCCAAATGGGTGATCAGGAAGCGGGGACCACACAGTTTCGGATCAGCGAAGGCCCTTCAAAGAAGGGCCATACGAGAGGCGGTAGAAAGCCGCAACAAATACAACAATGAGTGTCCAAGTCGCAATGTAGCTAGTACCACAAGACTGCGAGGATGCCCAGAGAATGCTGGGGCGTCCGAGTCGGTGCGTTTAGTTTAAACTCAGTTGATGACATAATCACGATCACAGAAGCAGACGATGGTGCCGATTAAGGACCGGGTCAACTCCTTCCGAGTCCGTGAAACACACATATGCAGAGCGTTCCACTTGTGCGTTACAGTGCACGGAAACTAAAAACATACCCAATTTTCTGCTCTTTCAGTGACAGTCCAAGAAACTGAGAATCGAGGATGTGGGCCATGTGGCGGCAGAAGAGGAGTCTCCATGTGACCGTAATATCTTAGGGATATATATGTTAGACAGCGGTAATGCAGTCAGCCTGAGCCTCCCTCCGGAATCGCTTCGTGATGACTCGACTTGATAGCCTCGAGCCACATACCTGTGGTTCAGATGGGCAAAAAAGGGCGTCAGATACGCACGTGGGACCGGGCTAAGACCCAATTGACCCTGTAATGCGAATTACAACTTGAAGGCCAAGGGCATACGCGAGTATGGCGTGGAAAAACTACCTGGAGCTTCGAGGACATCCCTGCCCAGTTGCGCGAGTCCTCGGGCCCCATACCCCAGGCCGAATGAGGTGGCGGCGTAGTCCTTGGCTCAGCTCCAGGATAACGCGGTACTTTTGGTCTTCCAATTCCAGCGGAGCTGGCTCGATTGCATGACGCCTGAGAGTCTGAATGATGATGTATTGTAATTGATAGCCGCGATGAAAGTAAGCCCCGGAGAGTTGACACGTTGAACTTGAACGCGTCGATGGCAGCCAGTGCCACGTCATTGTACACCACACCCTGACCTACTCATAATTACCATCGTTGAACATGTCTATGACGAGGCAACCTCGTGCATTGCCTTCGGGAATCACCAGCGCCAGAACTTCGTCATCACCTCGTCACCTTCGATCATGCCGCCCTCTTGGATACCCAGGCGATTCCTGATTCAACAATCTCACGTCTCAGTACAGTGCATATTGGCTCGTACCTGCAAGCGTCAACACGCAGGATCCAGCGTCTCGCCGCTCCCTCTTGCGTTCCTGTAATCGTATCTTACACAGCGATGATACTGTCAGTGCGGGATATAATTAGTTCGGAGATCTTGAAAGATGTCCTGCACGTCTAACTTATCTAGATGGGTTGGCGCAGTGGCTCCAATTCCCCACACGACCTCTTCCCCTTTGTCCAAGTGGTACAGTAGTAGAAGTGGTGCCTCGGAAGTACTACTGTAGAACTTTACTTGCTCCGATTGCTTCCCTTCTACTATTCGCTGTCTCCCCGGCTCCATCGAACTCAGGTCACTCGATCACGAAGTGTTCGTTGTTCAGAGATAATTGATAGCGATTGGCATCTGGGCCGTCGGAGGCGTCTGCAAGTATGCTGCCACCAGGCAGCGCTGGACCAGGCACACGAGCGCCCAGAAAACTTCATGTTGTGCAGGACGCAGATTATCAACGGACTGCCCCATCCTGTGCTACGACACCGTCACGGTCGTATTTAAAGGTCAGAAGCTTAGAAAGCCTGCCCCACGTTTGAGGTGCCGCGGACTACCAGTGGTGCTGCTGAGTTGGCACTCAAGTTGAGGCAAATCGGATAACTTAGTATGCGTTTCGTCACGAGACTAATTATTTGTCACCGCGAGGCCAAGATGAGATGGCACCAGCACGACAAAGCCACGGAGAATCCGACAGAAGAATGTAAGAGAATGCTCTATTCTTCCTTTGATTGCACAACTCGACTGAGATAATACAAGGGTCGAAACAAATTGTACACGACCTGTCCTTTTTACTATTCGATCTGCTTTTCACTACTTCCACGTGGTTCTCGGAAGCTGTACAGCGACGCACAGGCTAACACACACCGCGGCGAGTAGCACGACATACGTCAAGTGTCCACCCAAGACGTCATTTTTTACAGAGAAGGCAAACAGCGATGCGGCAGCAGCCGGTGCTACTGTTCGTTGAATAGAGACCATCGTCTGCGCGAGACCATTCGTAGCACCAAGAGACCGTCTGTTGGGCGCAGCAGAACAAACATACATGAATACTGAGCCTGGTGGGTCCACCCGTCCTCAGTATGGTGGATAGACAGAGAATTGGTAAACAACTTACCAAAACCCATGTCGGAGATGGATATGGACCCGAGCTGCAGTATGATAAGCAGCCATGACGCCACGTTTGCACCGCTACTGGAATGGCGTAGCGTCGAGTTCTCGAACGGGAAGATGAGATAGACCGGGACGAATGCGAGGATGCCGGCGATGAAGACGCGCCGCGGACCGAAACGTCCAACGATGTGCGGGAAGGCGACGAACTGTAGGATACCATTTAAGGACCCATATCCGGCCATCCACAAACCGATAGATGCGGGACTCATACTGAGCCCGCCAAACTCGACCGATGTTGACCAGATGAGCGGGAGAAGGGTCGTAACTGTCATCTCGAGTAGTCCAATCATGCCGTAATTTGCAATTGATATCACGACTGGTCTTGTTAGCAAGGAACGGAGCGGTAGCGGCTTCTCCTCAGCATCCTTGAGTGGTCCATCCAGAATTTCGCGGGCTCCGCCCCGAGGTATACCCGAGTTAACCTCCACGGGGTTGAGCTTCGTTGTTAAAGGGCTGGAGTCCACTGTCTGGGTGACGTGTGAGTACAGCTGTACATCGCTTATTTGGGGATGATGGCCAACCTCTTTCAGGAATATCGCAGCCAAGATAAACGATAGGAGGGCATAGGCGGCGCATGCAAGACACGGCAGGAAGTACGGGAATTCGGCCCAGAAGGGGTGCGAGAAGACGTTTGGCCAGCGATCTTGAGGCCGTGATAAAACGCCACCTATGAAAGGTCTAGGGATCGAATGCGTCAGCCAGTGAGGGTAGCAGTAAGTGATTTCACCAACCCTATGGTACCGCCGACGGCCCAGATGACTGGAATCAATGAAAAACCGCGGGCCATATTGGTTTCGTCGGTAAGCTCTGCCAGCATACTTTTCATCACGCCAATATTTCCGTTCAGCACGCCATGCAAACAGCGACTACGTAAAAAAGTCAAACGAAATCGTGCCTAGAATCTGCGCCGAACATACCTAAAGACAAGCGCCGCGAAGGAACGGGAAAGGCCGAACAAGATGACTGAAATGATTGTACCTAGAAGACCGCATAGGAGTACAGGCTTGCGCCCGATGTAGTCGGAAAGACGGCTCCATTGGAGTGTGGTGACCGCCTCAGCAGCGAAGTATAGGGAAACCTGTGGAACTGTTCGGTGTGTGCCGACTGAAGCGGAAAGGAACGAAACATACTAGGATTCCTGCGTAGTATCCTACCTTTCGCTCATCGCCACCAACGACCGGAAGCTCACTCACAAGCTGAAGTAAATGTTACGGTTACCGACGGTTTGTATAAAGAGAGGTGATGAAATATACCTGGTTGATATAGGGGTTAATTGAAAGGGATGTGATAGGCTCGGCGAGTTGCAATAAGAGGAGAACCAATATCTGGGTGGTAGGCAGAGGTGTCTTTCTCTGTGGTGCATGTCCACTATGGAGGAGAGGCGTCTCTTCGTCGACAGTGCTTTCAGATCTTCTGGGAGACATTGGAGGGTGGGTTCTGATGTAACTCTGCGTCAGAGGCCAAGAGAGAATTTATAGCTGTTCATGGCCGCCAGCGCATGCTGGTTCTCCGATACTAGAGCCATGTCCGAGCAAAGTAAGTAAGAGTCGATTTCGAGTGCTCTGACCATGACAGGCAGGTCCCTACCCGTAACCTTTGACCCGCCGTACGGCTCCCATTCCTCATTTTGGCAAGTCTCTCGTCATTTCAAAATTTCACATGTCGGCATCTACCGAACTTCGGTTATCAATAAACCTGATGCCCCACATGACATGAGTCGGCGTGAAGCTGGTTGGTCCCTCGTCCGACATTGCATGAATGAGAATTAGTCCCAACCCGTGACAAACGATTGTAATTGTGTTGTATCTTCCATTTCATCCCACGCTACTTGCAAGTGACTGGTACTGGTTCTGATCACCTCCTTCCCGAGCCCCAGTTACAGGCTGATACCACTGGGTCCGAGTCATTACAACAGTCGACAATGTGGGGAATACAGTAACAGATTATCATTACCTTATCTCTCCATCATAGGTACCAGGGTTTTCTACCACGGCGAAAAGAAGCGCCCAGAAGGCGATCCAATTCTTACATGAACGTTCATGAGTTTCGGTCCCATGACAAGAAGACTTGACCCTCCAGCTACACTTCTGCCCGTCGCCGAGTGAATGACAATGATAACTCCTCATGAGCTTCACATCTATCTTGGCCGAAACATAAATGGCAACTCTCAGACTTTGCTTTGGCGCGACGCTTTGCGTTTAAGAAACAGCAGCGTGACGGTAGCGATACGGGATAGAAGCACCGATGTACGCAGCTGGGACTTCAGTTCGTGAGGCTATCCAGTGCAGACAGCTCAACTCAGCCAGGTAGACCCGGGACTAGGACGTCGCTGAACCACTGTACAGTTGATTGCCCATCGGCAGCATGGCTACGACCCTTCTGTGGGGTACTTCCGAGTCAAGTTTCAACTCGATCTAATGGCCTATTGTAGGAGCTTACTCACGCTTATAGAACGCATTTGAGACTGGCAACATTTGCCCAGACCACCGGTTTCCGCATGGTGGAGCGCACGTTGCTGTGACATGACCCTATGACTCAGTGCTTTATGAGTATTAGCTTCAGTTTTTTTGCGCAAAGCTTTGAGTCACGTGCTTAGTACCGTATAGGTATAGTGAATCTTCGGCGCTTGATGGCACCAGCACAGCACCACGTAACGGGACAAACAATGCCTGATAAAGTCGTATACGCTCACTTTTCTCAATCGACGGATGTATGTGGATGGGAATCTTGCAAGCGTCAAGATGAGTTGTTGGCATAACTTACGGCGATTGGATTCAAGTTGCCGCCATCGGCCCATCGATTACGGCAGGGTTGCAGTCCCCATCCTCTTGCACTAGCTTCACCATTCACACTTCACACACACCCCTACCAAGTGACTGCCTCGGTGACCATCAGTCCTACCCCGGTATAACGGAACCCCGCGTCTCCAAGTTTTTTTTTTTTTTTTGATTCCATTAACGTACGCCTTGGGGTACAGAACCCTATGTAGCACTCAGCGTCTCCAAGTTTATGCAGGAGGCCCGAGTTAGTGTTTAGGTTACAGACCGAAGAATGCGTACAAGAGGTCCCGGCATTCGCCATGACAATTGGAACGTCCCTACCGGCTTCCTTCCCTCCTTGTCCCTTCTCTCATAAGCCAAACCATTCCACAGATACAGAAAGACATGCCAGCGGCACTTTCAACGAGAGCCAGACACCTTCCGGTACACCCCGAGCGACCGAGGCATTGAAGTCCCCCCATATTTAGTATGCAGACTGTGCGCGCACTGACAATACGCCCCCCAGTGGACGGACAGTGGAGGGATAGAAACCGGAGGTGGGGTGGAAGAGCCCCCGAACACTTTCCTTGCGCTGTCAGGGATGGTAGTGGAGATACTAGGGATGCATTAAACGGGGTCATTCAGGCTAGCTGGAACGCATGGGCGTTTCAAGGCTGGAAAGACTTCCTCAGTTAAGCGAGTGATATGTTAGATGATATCTTCAGCACTCAGGCTCAGGGAGTCGTCCTTGTAATACTCTATACCTTGATCATAGTGAGAATCCGCCTGGAGGAGTCAGTAGAGAGGACATCGAAGGACGTAAGGTCATGGTTTTCGTTGCTCGCCATTGTTGACCAACAATTGGGCGCAGACGTCTTCCCACATCAATGTTGATTGACCACGTGAGGGAGGGGTTTAAGTAAGAAGTGGGCGGCACCACTAGCACGACAGGCAAGAACGGATAAGCAGAGTCTGCTTATAGTCCACTGTGAGGTCAATTAATGTCCAATATATTGACCACTAAGTAGATTCAGTTGTTGTTGCAAATTATATTAAGACAATTGAATGATCTGTCGACCCATCCTTATACGTCACATGATTTAAAATAAGAATACACAAACAATTGAATATTAGTCATGTGCTTAAGAGAGAGCCCTTTATTTCCTGACGTATGTAAACTAAATTGTTATCTCACCCGATGCAAATCATCGATAAGATTATATAAACTTATTTCACTCTATTGTTTTAGTCTTAACAGGCTCTGATTAGCTTAACGCAGCGGGGCGTGGAAAGGCATCTGTTTATATTGAATAAGATGAGACATAAATAATGTCTACAAATCAGGCTACAAATTTTAAATTAGAATAGTCTGCTCATTAGCTGGAAATTATCAGGCCAATCGATCTCCATTGGCTGATAATCGCTAGCAAATTAGCAGACTATTCTAATTTAAAATTTGTAGCCTGATTTGTAGACATTATTTATGTCTCATCTTATTCAGTATAAACGGATGCCTTTCCATGCCCTGCTGCGTTAAGCTAATCAGAGCCTGTTAAGACTAAAACAATAGAGTGAAATAAGTTTATATAATCTTATCGATGATTCGCGTCGGGTGAGATAACAATTTAGTTTACATACATCAGGAAATAAAGGGCTCTCTCTTAAGCACATGACTAATATTCAATTGTTTGCGTATTCTTATTTTAAATCATGTGACGTATAAGGATGGGTCGACAGATCATTCAATTGTCTTAATATAATTTGCGACAACAACTGAATCTACTTAGTGGTCAATATATTGGACATTAATTGATCTCACAGTGGACTATAAGCGGACTCTGCTTATCCGTTCTTGCCTGTCGTGTAGGAAATTTTCCTCTGTTCATTTCCGAACAGAATTCAAGTGTCAGGGGTATCCAAGTATCGATTTAACCAAGGATTGACATCCTTAGATCTCATCCATGACAGTCGTCGCCACTCGGAGTCATGGCAGTCACAGCTTTAGACGAGGTACTGCGAGGCATCGAATGGCCCCATCATGTATGTACGAGTCTGGCTATAGCATTAGCAAAGGAAAATATGTTTTTATGAATTTACAGCACAGACATGCTTCTCGTACAACTAGTCCACCGTAAGCTGCGCCGTTAAAACTCTTACAACTGACCGTCCTCACGGAATGGGCGGCCTACCATTTCACTCCATATCTAGAACAACGCGCCCAACGACCGTACCTTGCTCCATGCCTTCATAGACCCTGAGGGTGCGGAACAATCAGCGATATCGTCCTAGACTTCGCGATAAGACGTACTCGGTTAATGCAGACAGCGGCTTGAGCACGAAATGACACCGGATCTTGCCCATCGAGGCGATGTCCAGAGCTTCACGCGCGTCCTGGCGGTTTCTGATAAGATAATAGTAAGTTTTACTATGTCACTCCGAATTAAGCGAAGATAGATGCGCACCCAACGTATGACCCAATGAGATGAATGCTTTTTATCACCGTCCAGAAGATTGATGCACCGATCTGGGCTTTACCGGGGAGGCCAACGAGCAGGAGTGAGCCGCCGGGACGGAGGTAGTCAACCGCTTGCTCGTATGCAGAGCTCTACGTATTCTCTGTTATATGCTCCTATAACACGCCCTGAGATTGAGAGACTCACGCTAGCTGCTGAAACGAGTGCGGCATGTGGACCTTCTCCACCGGTAGCAGCCTTAATATCTTTCACCAAGTCCTTCGTCTCACGGAAGTCGATCCACTTCTCCGCTCCGAGCTCCGAACATAGGTCTTTCTTTTCCGCCCCAGTATCTAAGCGATGCCAGAGTGAGCAATGGGTCGAGTGATTTAAGACTAGATTGACGAACCAATAGCTACAACTCGCAGTCCAAAGGCTTGTACTGCATACTGAACGGCTGAGGGGCATCTTCGTGTTAGATGGGATAAATGTGGGTGAAGAGGATGGGGCAAACCAAGATGACCGAGACCGCC
Organism: Lactifluus subvellereus; assembly: GCA_022496195.1. Classification (NCBI taxonomy): domain Eukaryota; kingdom Fungi; phylum Basidiomycota; class Agaricomycetes; order Russulales; family Russulaceae; genus Lactifluus; species Lactifluus subvellereus. The sequence continues at coordinate 45,177 of WTXC01000139.1, read as the reverse complement.
CCCAGCACCAGGAATGACGATCCAATCGCCTGGTGTGGTTCGACTGTATTTTAACGCACGATATACAGTGACACCCTGCGCACGAAATTAGCTCTTTTCATTCTGGCTTGGCGGTAAGGTACGAATACGCACTGCGCAGAGAAAAGAAGCTGCTTCCTGGCTGCTTAGATTTTCGGGGATGGGTGTGACATGAGAAACGTAAGAGACCTAACCGCCCTGATTATGTGACACTGAGGGAGGGTAGTGATTACGGGATTCGTACCACATATTGAGAGAAGGTTCCGTCCACGGTGTATCCGCTAAGTTTGATCTTGGAACAGCCTGCAGAATATTGGTCATTCAACATCGGGTTGTGTCAAAGGGGTATAAGGATAGGAGTGTACCTTGTTCTAAGCCCTTGCGGCACTGCTCGCATTGTAGACACGAGTCAGCGAGCCACTTGACGCCGACGCGGTCACCGATCTTGACCGGAGAGTTGACTGTGTGTGCGCCAATGGCGACAATCTCGCCAACGCCCTCGTGCCCGCCAATGAGTGGGAGTTTGCAAGGGAATGGCCAATCGCCCATACGGGCGTGGAGGTCTGTGTGGCACACGCCAGTGCAGTGCATCTTGATAAGACACTCTCCGGGAGCGAGGTCCTCCGGCTGCTTCACCGGATGGTCATCTTTAATGCGGATAGGTGCGTCGTGCGACTCGACGACAGCGGCCTTCTGGGTTCTTGGGATGTTTTGGGACATTGTAGGAGCAATGAAAGTGAAGTGAGGAGTAAGACATTTATTTGGAGCATTTATAAGTTTACATGGACTTCAGTTGGAGTAGATCTAGTCTAGTCTAGAATTCATTATCGCAGAAAATATCACGTGATCGTCGCTTTTACGGTCCGAGGCGGGTCCCGTCGAGTCCCGGCCCCAGTGGCGTGCGTCTCGTCTGCGGTTGTAGTTCTCGAACTCCTTCCAGGCTACACAGCCATCGGCTAATCGGCTAAAACTTCTGTTGTACAGTACAGTAGGCAAGGACCAGTCTAGGTTACGTCCATTCCCACTGGGACAAGGTGATATAGTAGCTGAACTTGCCCCTCATGGTGCAACTATTACGGACCTTAGGGAATCGGCTTTACGCTACCCTGCAAGTCCGATCCCGGATAGCCGGATAGCCCGCAGGACCGCTGATTGCTCTCAGCCACCCGACGATATATATACATATGTGTATAGTGACCGAGACTAAGCCGTCCCGCGAGTGATGTGGTCGCGGCGGATTACGGCAGAATGAAGAGTTTGTACTATACTGTACTGTACTGTACTGTACATGATACCCTTTCGGTATAGTCCAGCGACGCATAGTAGCAACAATACGTCCGTATGGAGTCTGCAAATCCTACGACTTTCAGGTCTTCGTCCCATCTTCAATCGGGCTCCACGATTGTACCGGGGAACCGACCTTTTTTGAACCCTTCGATGATCTCTGGGTATACGCGTCTTTTCTACCCCTTCTCCAGTGAAGTGCCTAGTTCTTACATTACATCGTCTTCTTTCCGCAAGTACTTTGTAGGCGGTGAATGAAGAACTGCCCAACCGTCGTACAGGACTCGGAGAAATCCCGGGGTTTAAGCTGAGGGGAAGGACGCCAGTTCATGTCTTAGATTAAGCGCTGGGCCAAGGCACGACGCACAAAAACTAGGCACCTTGCATTTGAAGAGCAGCTGTTGTTACCCCTCCTGACCTGCTGCGCGCGTCATAGCCTGTGAACTGCATCACGACAGAAGCAGACGGTGGCCACGCCAGTCTTGGCTCGTGCCATGCGTTATTCAAGCTCGCTACACAGACTTGCTGAACGTTTGAAGTCTTTGGGATCCGCGATGACGTCAGCATATCATATACCTCTATCCCGGCGACCACCGGTATGTAATGCCTGTGTCCCGTCTACCACCGTCCGTGGTAAATCGTGATGCTTCCCTATGGTATGTCCAATCACACCTAGCAACGATGCTTCCAACTCTGACGTTTACCCAAGCTCTCCAGGACAACACAGGACTAGTAGTAAGTTAGAAGAAGAGCGACACCATCATATTCCCACTGTCATGTACGGTTATTTCACTTTGCCTGCGGCGCCTATCAAATGACATTTCCTCTTTCAAGTACCACATGTTGTTGGACGTGGGCGTTCCCATAAAGGTATATTAACGCAAATCCGTGGTTACTGGTCCCGCGCACATGTCCAGTCTGTGTTGTATATAATCTCCGGGCCTCACAGCTCTGTTTTCTCCAAGGAAAGCACTCGCTGGTGGAGCATGCTTGCTATGTCCCTGGTGGACATCAACCTGATCCCACGCGCTGGGGAACATGTGTAAGCGGCTCTGAGCTCCGAGTCTCCTTCTGCGCGTTTCGTTCATTCATTAATTTGTACTCATCCTAGGTTCCTCAACTCCATTTTCAATCTCTCAGCCGCAGGTGAGTTCGCCACTCGTCAACCTCAAACACGAGCTCAGTATGTTTCCTGCATACTGGTTTTTAGTGATGTTGTATTACGACTATGCGCTCACTTTACCCCGGGAAATCCAGTTTCTCTGGCCTCCACACAACAAACAAGGGTGGTTTACAGTAGCCTGCCTTCTCAATCGTTACCTTTCTCTACTTGGGCACCTTCCGTTTGTCGTGACATTTTTTGTCCCGGGGAGCTTTCCAGTGCGTCCGTCGTCCTGATTTGAGGCCAGCTCTACGTGAACTTGACCGAGCAAAGTTGTAAGTTGTCCCAATGTGCATACCTTTACGACGGAATATTCACTAGATCGTAGCTGTCAGGGCCTACATGATTACCACGAAGTTTTTGTGATGATCTTGCAAGTCCTCGTTGGTAGTACGTCATGAAGCGCTTCACTCCCGTCTCACTGGCCTGACTTGTAATCTCCCTCACCCAGCCCTCTGCTTAGTCCGCGTCTACGCGTTATACGGCCGAAGTCTCCGCGTCCTGGTACTTCTCCTCGTGATCGGCTCAGGATCGATTATCAATGCATCTGTAAGTCTTTTCCTTCCCGATCTCCGCGTATGTCTACACTAGTTTTTTGCGCAGTTGATGCTGGCCACAAGCCGTCGCTCAGGGGGAGAAACAGTCGCAGTTATATCCAGTATTCATGGGTGTAACCAGTTCACCCCAGATATAGGGTACGTGGCCGATCCTGCATGGAGTTCATCACCGGTATGACTTGTGTCGCCTTTGTGTTAGCGGTCGATGTAAGTTTCCGGGTAACAGTCACTGCCGCCCTAATAACCTAACCTAATGAAAACAGTTGCTGCTTTAGCATGGACTGGCGTGCTCGTTTTTGACAGTGTGATATTCTCCCTCACTCTATACAAGGCCTTTACAATAGGTAGAGGGATACGGCTACTTGAGGTGATTGTCCGCGATGGTACGTCGAGTTGAGTATCATTCTCACTCACTGAGCCTCATCATTCATCCTAGGGACCATGTACTTCTCGTATGGAGCATTTTACTTGTTCATCGATAAGATTTTGACGAATAAAAGGGCACTCTTCATCGTGAATCTAGGAAATATTTTGGTGCTTCGGGTACGCCAACATTGCATCTACCAGCTTCCTGATGTTAAGTCTATACCTTTCCTAGTTTTCACCAGTGCGTTCTCGCAATGATGGTGTTTGAGCCTGATTTTTACAGATTATCGTTTCTGCGAAATACAGCCCTTACTGAAAACCTCTACCGCAACCCTGACGAATGCGTTCGTCTTCAGCTCCGGTATCATTGCGTGTCTATGCCATCATTAATTGTGGATGTATAGGCTCTCCGCCACTCTCATATCCCGTCTTGTGTTGAATCTCCGTGAACAAAACTCTGCTCTCGCGGGTCTACCAAGAACGATAGAAACGGAGCGGAGGTTTCAGGCGGCTCTGCCGGCCGCAGGACCGATAACATCCCTTCAGAACATCACTTCTGTTCGAGCGGACAGGTCAACGTTGGGAATAGCCCCGAGTAATAACATTGGCACGTCCCGTTAACCTTGTTGTGCAGGTTCAAACAGGTACGAGACAGGAGGGCAGCTTTCGTAGGAATGATGACCCTGGCGAACATTGACGAAAGTACATAACAGGTGTTCCAAGGAAAGGCCACGCGGTTTCAGTGATCAGGGAAGTAACAGAATGCGAAGCAACTTCTGGTAGCAGAAAAAAGTGTACGATACATTAAGTTACATGACATACAGCACCACCATATCATCGCACACATCCCTAACTGAAGTCATTGCTCTTGTCACAACCACACCATTGGCTTCTCCATGACTTTTCTCGCTCGAGTTCGAATGATTCGGAATGAACGCTGACCAGAAGCCAGAGTCTAGAACCTCCATCAACCCTCCCATATCACGCCTCATACAGCGCGCATGGTGGCTTGCTCCTCACGACGAAAAAAAATACGGGAAAATACGGGAATCATCCCCACCGTTGCTGTCCCACCATTCGCCGACGCCGGGCATGATATAATGCACGGCAAAGGAGCAGCGTACGCATGGTGACGCTGTCAAACCCCGCACGTGATCCGAGGGATATCGTGAAGAACACAAAACTGGTCCCAGGTGCCGTCGCCAGATCCGGCGGAGCCAGTGCCGATGTACCGCCCGTGTGTCTCGGAAGTTTTCCGCGGAGAAGAGGGGCCGCACGGGCAGCAGGGAGATAGACTCGAGGTAGAGGTTCGAGTCTCGCGCTGTATGCGGCGAAGGTATCGGCGATATCCCAATGACTTTGAGAAGCGCACCTGCGCCGGGCTGTGCCAAAGGGCGCCTTTTCCCGCCCGGCCCCCATTCCTATACCGGAATGGGAATCAAAGATGGAGGGTGGTCGACTAGTGGCGCGAAAGAAGCAGACATATTCAACTCGCCGTCTTTGTCCGAATGCTCTTCGGACGTGATGGGAGAGAGTTGGCGCGAGCATTAGGCGAGGCAGGTGCAGAAGATGTCCTGTAGACCCGAGAACTGGAGCATTTGAGGGATGAGTTCAACAGTTTGGTATCCAAGGAAATGATTGGAGTGGGCGTCTGTATAATGAGCTTGCACAGAAGTTTTGGAAGGTCAGGTAGAGATGACCCCGAGGACTAGGAGAGATGATAACCATTTTCCGACGGAATCATGATCTGGTGCCTGTGGTAAGAGTGATATCACAGAAGATGAGGACACGAGGGTGTGCCAGTGAGATTACATCATTCAGACAATCGCCGATCTGACTCGGAGTTGCAGCTGGGAAGTAGGGCATTTCGATCACCGGCAGATGGGTGGGTCTACCTAGTACACCCACTCGATATAACTGTATACAGGCCTACGACCCCGGGCCTGTGGCTGCCTTGATGACCCGTCCGTTGTTGGTCACGTCTTACCAAGACACCTCGGACGCGCCTGGATGCCGCCCAGAGCCGCCCAGGGTATTTTCCGAGGCCCACTAACTCAGGTTGCAATCCCGCCTCTCCAATAAAACTCCCCGACTCTGGAAGGCAAGGTGTACGTGCGCAGGTGCCATCTCTCTCGTTTGTTGTGTCTTGGACTGTATGGACCCATCGTCCCTGCATGAGGCTTGGGAATAAGAGTACAGTAGAGGTTATAATCTGAATGTTCAGGGCCCGAGGCTCGGCACGAATGGCGCCCCCGATGCTACGTCGTCTAACTAGTAGTGGACCCAGCTGAGAAAACATGAGGCATGTAATCACGCCTGTAGATCATCATGATGGCCTGATAAATAGAATATTTACCCACGCCGCAATGGCCCGAACGGAATTAATGCGATACGTTCAATACCACCAATACTGTACTGTAGCGCATGTGAGACCGTCCTTCCTTGGTCTGGCCGGACTGTCGCATGTTACAAATACCATGACGTTGAGTCAGCCACTGGCAGCTGGACGAGTCAATGACTCAAAAAGGTATGCATGTCGTCCCAAATTTAGAATGGTTGCCGACTCTATCACGACAGGTACTAGACGTAAACTCTAGCCGCTGCCAGATCACGCCGATCGCGTCTGACTTTAGCATTAGCCAGGTCAGTTACACGGACTTGCTAAAACATTGGGGATACGTGATTCACTGCCTATCCCATGTCCAGAATGACCGTGTTGTTCTATGTTCTAGATAGCGATGATGTCAGCAACAGAGACTATCAATCGGAGTCATGTGCTGCTACCCTAGATTTGTGGTCAGTGGCAAAATCGTGGTGCTTCCTCATGGTGAGTCCAACCACTCCTGGCAACGACGCTTCCAATTCTGAGGTTTACCCAAGTTCTCCAGGACAACCCATCATATCCCCCTTGTCATGTGGCTGCAGTGTTTCGCCCTGGCATCTGTCTATCAAATGGCTTTTGCCTCTTTTGAGTACTACACGTCGTGGGCGTGGCGGTTCCCATCAAGGTGTTCAGTTAACGCAAATCCATGGTTACCAGTCCCCCAGCTCCCGCATGTTGAGTCATTTATTTCGTATATAATGGCCTTGCAGCTCTACTTTCTCGATGGAAAGCACTCGCTCAGTTGAGCTTACTATGTCCCCGGCGGGCATCGACCTCGGCCCACGCGCAGGAGAATATGTGTAAGCGCCTCTGAGCTCCGAGTCTCCCTCCCGTGCGCTTCGTTCACTCATTAACTCATTCTCACCCCAGGTACCTCAACGCCATCTGCAATCTCTCAGCTGCAGGTGAGCTTGCCACTGATCGACCTAAAAGGCGAACTCAGTATATTCCCTGCCTCCTGGTTTTTAGTGATATTGTATTACGACTATGCGCTCACTTTACCCCAGGAAATCCAGTTTCTCTGGCCTCCACACAACAAACAAGGGTGGTTTACACTAGCCTGCCTTCTCAATCGCTACCTCCCTGTATTCGGATACCTTCCGTTGGTCGTATCATATTTTGTTCCATCGAGTTTTTCAGTGAGTTGGTTGTCCTGATTTAAAGCCAGCTCCACCTGAGCCTGACCAAACACAGTTGTAAGTTACCCCATGTGCACACCCCGATAACCGAAATACTCATCAGGTCGTAGCTGTTATAGTCAACATCAGTATAGCGAGATCCTTGTGATGTCCTTGCAGGCCCTACCTGGAAGTACGTCCTAAAGTGCTTCACCACCGTCTCACTGGCCCTGACTTGTAATCTCCCTCACGGAGCTCTCTGCCTACTCCGCGTCTATGCTTTGTACAGCCGAAGTCCCCGCGTCCTGGCACTTCTCATCCTGATCGGCTTGGGAACGATTATCAATGCTGCCGTAGGTCTTTCCCCCCCGATCTTCGCGTATGTCTACGCATATCTCACCATTTCTTTGCTCAGTCGATGCTGGCCACAAGCCATCGCTTAGGGGGCACAACACTCGGAGTTATATCCATTATTCCCGGGTGTAACCAGTTCACCCCAGATATAGGGTACGTGGCTGGTCCTGCATAGGGTTCATCACCAGTACGACTTGTATCGCCTTTATGTTAGCGGTCGATGTAAGTTGCCGGGTAGCAGTCACTGCCACCCCAATAACCTAACTTAATGAAACAGATGCTGCTTTAGCATGGATGGGCGTGCCCGTTTTTGACAGTGTGATATTCTCCCTCACTCTATACAAGGCCTTTACAATAGGTAGAGGGATACGGCTACTTGAGGTGATTGTCCGCGATGGTACGTCGAGCTGAGTATCCTACACACTGAGTCTCATCATCCATCTTAGGGACCATGTACTTCTCGTATGAGGTATTCTACTTGTTCATCGATAAGGTTTTGACGAACCCTAAAAGGGCACTTTTCATCGCGAATCTAGGAAATATTTTGATGCTTCGGGTACGCCAGCATTGCACCTACCAGCCTTCTGATGTTAAGTCTATGCCTTTCCTAGTTTTCACCAGTGCGTCCTCATGCAATGATGGTGTTTGAGCCTGATTTTTACAGAGTATCGTTTCTGCGAAATACAGCCTTTACTAAAAACATCTACCTCGGCGCTGACGAACGTGTTCGTCTTGATACCAGCTCCGGTATCATTACGCTCCAGTACTAATTTCTGATGTATAGGCTCTCCACCATCCTCATATCCCGTCTTGTGTTGAACCTCCGTGAACGAAACTCTACTCTCACGGGTCTGTCAACAACGGTAGAAACGGAGCGGAGGTTTCGGACAGCTCTGCCGGCCGCAGGACCGATAACCTCTCTTCGGACTGTTATTTAGGAGTTGGAACGTCTCATAAACTTTATCGCGCAGACACAAACTGGTAACGAAATAGGCGAGCAGCTTTGATGGGAATGATGGCCCTAATACACATTGACGAGAGCACATAACAGGCTGTTCCAAGGAAAGGCTGTGCGGTCTCGGTGGTTGCGAAAGTGATAGAATGCGCAGCAAAGGTCCGTTAGCAAAAAGGTATACGATATATTACATACATATGCACCGTACTATAGCGTACATGCGTAATTTCATTGTTCCTCTCACAACGTCGGCTTATCACAAACGGAGTAAGCACACTGTTGGCTTCTCGGTGACTTTTCCCACCCGGGTTTGAATGAACGTTCATCAGTACCCAGGGCCCAGAACCTCCATCAGTCCTCCCATGTCACGCTTCACACAGCGAAGAGCATGGCCACAGATTCGTGGCCACCAGAGGTGCGGGGCAAGCATACTGCACCAGTTTGCCTTGCGCGCAGGTCAGGGGTAGGAGGTGCATTTACACGGCGCGACGCGACCAGAGGCCAGCGAGGGAATGCAGCGGCGTTCACGAACGGCGCATCGCTCATGATGGCAGGGCCAGCCCATGGCGGTGGGCTCCTCGCGGGGCCAAGAACAATACGGAAATCGTCCCCACCATTGTTGTCCCACCATTCGCCGACGCCCGGGACGGTGTACCGCACGGCAAAGAGGAGGGGGCATGGGGCGGCCCCGGTGTGACCCGCATGCGACCCGAGGGAGATCGTGAACGCAAACTGGTCCCAGGTGCCGTCGCCAGATCCGGCGGACGTGGTGCCGATGTACCGTGCGTGGGTGTCAGAAGTGGTCGTCCAGCCGTCGGTAGTGAACCGTGCGACGACGTGCTTCTCGAAGGCGATGTTGCGCACGCGGACGGTCCCGCGGAGAAGAGGGGGCCGCGCGGGCAGCAGGGAGATGGACTCGAGGCGAACGTTCGAGTCTTGCGCTGTGTGCGGTGACGGTATAGGCGATATCTCGATGACTTTGAGAAGCGCGCCTGCGCCGGACTGCGTTGATGGCGCATTTTCTCGCTCGGTCTCCGTTTCCGTGTCCGAGTGGGAACCAAAGATGGAGGATGGCCGACCAGTGGCGCGAAAGAAGCAGACAGACTCGAGCTCGCTGTCTTTGTCTTTGAAGTGAACGCTCTTTGGACGTGATGGGAGAGAGTTGGCGCGAGCACTGGGCAAGGCGGGTGCAGAAGCTGTCCAGCCTGTCCTATAGAACCGAGGACTGGAGTACTTGAGGGATGACTTCAACGGCTTGGTACAGCTAATGATTGGGGCGGGTGTCTGTGTAGTGAGTTTGCGGTCGCATTGAGACGACCGGGGGGATAGGAGAGATGATGACCTTTTTCCGACGGAATCTTCTCGTGCCTGTGGTGGGAATGATGACATGAGGGTACTAGCATGTGCCAGTGAGAGTGGGATTACATTCAGACGATCGCCGATCTGAGTAGCACCTGAGACTGAGACGTAGGGCATTTTCGAGGGGTGGGTCTAGTACCCCAGTACACCGACAGGCACTCGATATATAAGCCCCGGAGTGTACGACATGTGGCTGCCTTCAAAGTTGGTGTGGCGTCCGTTGGTGGGCGCGGTCCTACCTAGTACATCTCGGACGCGCCTGGATGCCGCCCAGAAATGGCCAGAACGTTTTCCGGGGCCCATCAACTCAGGTCCCGTGCGCACTGGCAAGTAAGCTGAGAAATCGGCTCGGTACCATCTCTGTCGCTCGCAGTGTCTTATGGGACAGTTATTTCCCCCGCATGGGCCTAGGGAATAAGAGTGCAGTAGACTTGAAAGTTCAGGGCAGAGCGCCCGAGGCTCGGTACAGCCTTCACTGGCGCCGGCACTGGCAGTGCCAGGTGACCCGGCAGTCTTCGTCACCGTGAGTTATCTGTCGACGTTGCGGCTGTGTATGTGTAGCCTCACTCTCGCATCGGAATTATCTACCAAGGCCCATCTCCACACCACAAATTCGAGTCCCAGGCTCTTGCCATGGCACAAGGTTGGGCCTGGGCGGTTCACCGCTTCTGGTAGGGCGCAGCCTAGTATCCTTTCTCAGCAAGGCTCCAAACTTTCACCCCAAGTCAGTCACCCTGGGGTAGTGGGGTAATCTTACAGCGTCTTTGATCTGATCCCCATTTCCAGTCGCCTCCCTCCTCATGGAGGGCAGCCCCCACGAACCACAGGAAAAAGACGAATACCCGACTTCTCGTCCCTCCACTCATTCAGAACAACTATCTTATTCCGATTACGGTGCCATGGACAATCCTTACACCCCTCTGCTCTACCCTCACACGCGGCGAGAATCGTCTTCAAGCCGTTTCAGCACGACTTTTTTATCCGCTGTCCTCCTCCTGGTTGTTTTCAACTGCTTTCTAACTGCACGGGCAATTCTCTCCACCTATCAAGCTCGGCTCGCTGTGCGCCATTCGTAATGGACGTCTTCGCGAAACACAACTGACCCAGGCCCGTCCCCTAGACAGATGCGGAGCTAGCTGTTATCGCCGGTGACAACATCGTGGAGTGTACTCGTTGGAAACGGACTCCAGACGATGCCGCGGCATCCTCACCTCTCCCGATTCCTGGTTCTTCTTTCCTGTCCCGTGAAAGCGCGGAGTTTGAACTCCCAATCGATGCAAAGGGTCTGTTCGTGGTTGCAAGGGGATCCTTATCCTCTGGTATCGTGCGAGTCCATGAATCGCCAGATGTGAAGGACTTGACGATCAGCGTTTTTGCCCACTATCGCAACAGGAAGGTTCTTTCTAGTGCCAGGGTGTGCCTCGTGAAGCGTGAAAATGGAGGTAATGGCGTTGCAATCTTGGTGCGTCCTCGTTCATGACGTATTATGGATAACCTTCATTCGACCGGGGACCTCAGACCCCGTTCCGGTGGATTCCGCCCTGGAAGAGGGCCAGCCTCTTTTTTGTCGTTGATGTCAATTTCCCGTCGCCGAGACATAGCATTCAGCACGTCTCCACGTTCGCCGTTGACATGCCCAAGTTTGTCCTGGATGTAGATGATTTGTCTGCATACAGCTTTGGTGCATTTGTTCTCAAGTCAACAAATAGACCTATCACCGTGAACGTGAGCTGACCTTCCTCGACTTCACCTGTATCTGCTACTCATCCGTCCACTCAACAGTCGGTCACGGGAGACGTTATCACCGCAGACAGCAAGAATGGGAAGATCGAGGGATTCTTCAACGCGACCAGACTTTTGAAGCTCTCCACGACCAATAATCTCATCAACGTATCTCTTAACGCTCACGACAATCTTCCGAGCAAGCCGACGGTGGTCTCCTTGAAAACCTCCAACGGGTCAGAACATCGCGCTTATCGACTGTGAACTATACCCCCTACTAACGCGCGTCATCTGCAGCCCCCTCAACTCCAACATTTCCTTATCCACTAACTCCTCTTCGGGAACGGGCGGACAGTTCCGTGTCTACACGCACACGCACAACGCAGCGTTGGATGTCTCATTCTCCGCAAGCCCTCCGGACTCGCGTCTGGTCCTCGATGCCTCCACGAAGAACGCGCCGGCGCGCGTGGCGCTGCACGCAGCCTTCGAGGGTGGCTTTGTGCTGCAGACTTCGCAATTTCGGCCCGTGTTGCATGAGTTGCCCGGTGTCAAGGACCCGGCTGGGCGCGGGCGCGAGCGCAATGTAAGCGCCCACGTCGTGGCGCGCTGCGCCGTGATCGGCAACGTCTCGTGGGTGCCGCCCGGAGAACACGTGCAGACCAACAACGTTGCGGGCTGGGCGAGCGTTACCACACGCAGCGCGCCTGTCACTCTCGTCCTTTGACATTTGATCCTATCTGGTTATAGTAAAAAGAGATGCCGGGCCATTCTAACCCCACGGCCTTTCTCATGGTCCGGGATGCCCATCTACTTTGTTCGCATCATGTCTCAGCCTCCTTTATTTGTATTCGTTGCGCCTGGTGTGCTTTTGATGACCATCAACACGTGCATGTGGTCTTGTTGCTCTATTTGCGCCATGATGTTGATGGGTAACCATCATTCTGAGATAGTAATACGTACTGTACACGACTGTCTTACATTCAAACTATCGTGCGTAACAGTCCGAAGGACAAAGCCATCACCCTCGAGGATGGAAAACTTCTCCATCAAACGATCACCAATAAAACCTTACTAGTACACGACAACTCGGTTCAGCGGGGCGAGGGGACCAAGGCGCATGTGTATGCTCGTGGTTCTTCAAATCGCCTCCATAGGAACCTCGTGAGACCCATCTCTGCTCTTCGCTCCCTTCTCCCGCAAAGGTAGGGCACGATTGCCGAATATTATGGCAGCCGCCTCCCGCGTCGCCTTGCGGCGTTTGACGCGGGCGTGCCAGAGGAAGAGCCCCAAGGCAGCCACGACGACGACGACAACGCCACCGACGATACCCCCGATAACCGCCCCTATCTTCCTCTTGGACGGGTGGGACAGCCCCGGGACAACGGTCTGCGTCGTGGTCGGAGTCGGACGCACGGCCAGAGTTCCCGTTTCGCCGGCGATAACTTCTATGGCGTCTGTGTTGTTGCGGCGATTGGTCGCGCGTCAGCCAGCGAAAGCGGGGATACATGCAGACCAACTTATGGTCCCGGAGACATATACGCACCACCAACTTGGAATGCCAAGACGGGATCCCAGGTTCCCTTCTGTTGCGACATTGATTGGTTTCCATGGGAAAGACGACTGCTGCTTACCGTCACATTGAGGAAGGCCCACTCCGGCACGCGTGTTCCAGTTGGGATGAGGCGTGAGAACCTGTGTGTGAGTCACGCATCGGAGCGTGAAAATCAGACACAAAGGGGGATCGGCTGCAGATGCATTGGTGACGAACGTTGTCGGAGGGTCAACTGCAGTGCAATTGCGTGTCCACGTCTTCCATCTATCACCCATTTAACAATATACCGTGAGAATGGCACAAGGCAAGGCCGAGGGGCCGAGGAAGCGGAAGGAAGGGAACGCACGGGAGCCACTGGGCACCTTGGCACGCATCACAAGCGCTCATCAACGAGTAAACAACCGTGTTGCACTTGCACAAGTCAGTCGCATCGCCAGGGCCAGTGGGTCCCGTGTAGGAATCTCCAGGGTGTAAGGGAGGAATCGTAAAGTCTTTTTTTCCCACCATCAGTCTGGGGATAGACGAGACAAGTCAAGAATTGTGCACACCTTCATCATTACAAACGCCCTGCAGGTATGCGGCGACGGTGCAAGGGCTTTGTCCGAGGGAGTTGAGCGACTGGGGGTTCCGTTAGAGATGGTCTAATCAATGGCAGGAGATAAGGATGGGACGATAACGCACCCAAGACCAAGAGGAGGGACAGTCAGGATACGCGAGTTGAGCAGTCACCGATTGTGAGGCGAGAAGAAGTAATGCTGCAAGGGAGTAAATCGTTATCATCCTGCACACAGTAGTGGAGGAGAGAGGTCCAGAAGGATCCGCTTAGCCGCGGACCTTGGCATTTTATTTATAAAGGGCTAGGGAAGAACACTCGTATATGGGCGTAACTCTTGCGCTGGTCCGAGCCAGTTAAGGCAGGCAGCCAACGCACGGATGCTATCTGGCCCCTTGGGACCTTCCTATTTGGTGTGTCGGCGCGAGAGAACACGAGGCAGTCTGATCCGATCCTACAGCAATCTTGACCCATCGACATGCCTACATCATTACAGGCAAGGTGCTCCCCATATTCAGCTACGTTTTGTCCTGTCCGACTCGGATATCACCCCTGAGGACCCGTTGGCTTTGTGACTGTGGAATGCCTCCACTCATCCCAGAAAGAGAGACATTGGCTCAGAGTATATCGCACACTCGCAACCGGGTTGGCTGCGTGGGTGGCTGGCCAGTGGCAGCAGGCACGTCACAATGCCGCGGTGCAGGGCTAGCAATGAGAAGGGCGGAAGAGGACAGCTGGAGCCATCCTCGTCCCATCCCTAACAACCTGATTGATGGTGGCGGATTTGAGTGATGGGAGAAAGGTATCGGTTGTACTGTAAGCATTTTGTGTCTGTCGCTGTCGTTCTCTCTTGTTTATCCTCACCGCTTTGCTTTGTACTGGTCATCCATAATAGGACGCTTGCCGATTACTTCCCAACAGGGGCAAGATACCAGCATGATCCGTTGCTGTACAGTATAGTACAGGATCGACATTTCTGTGCCTCGCCTACGGTCAGGGTCAGCAAAAAACAAAGACGTCTGCGTTGCTCCCGATCATGCTGACCCTGCCCCTAACCATCCTCGATGCATCCGAAAAGATTATACCCGGCGCCCATGCCTGAACTGGACTGGACATACTGGCCCGGGCTTTTTAACCCCTGACTTTTGACAGTTCAAGCCGTCGCCTTTGCAACACACTTTTGTTGGGCTTTTCATGAAAATCAAAAAGATGATCAAACCCAAGTGCAAAGAAAACGCATTTGGCTATCTACTGAAATTTTGAGGCTTCAAACTCAAAGAGAATGGTTGGGGAGGAACAGATATCCCCGGGGGCGCCTGTTGGCGGCTCTAAACGTTAATTGTGCGGCTCTAACTGAATGGTAATTGACAACTCTTTTACAGTATAAAATCTCACAAGTCATCAACCCCATGTTTCTCAGCCCCGTAACTCCCCCTGTCCCAACTCCCCTACACTTGGGCTCTCACAAATGTCAAGACTCGCGATACTCGTGTCCTTGTTGCTTCTTTCTGGCATTGCGGTCGCTCAAATCTATGCTCCAGATTGCAGCCTAACGTGGCAATGGGTGCGGCAAAGCAATTTCTATTCGCAGACCTAGTTTTTTTTTTTTAAAGTTAATGCTCCCTTGGTCCAGACATTCAACTCTCTTGGTCAAAATGCGTGTACAGTCGCAGCGTACTTGATGGCAACATGTAACGGGGGCTGTGAGTGATCTCCCTCGTACCGCCTCGCGTCCTTACCTCCCACAGCGTTTTCCATTGCGCCGCTCGACTCGGGATACTCGTACACCGGTCCTAGTGGTGTAGACGACGGGAACTTGTGCAAGTGCAACACCGTCACATATTCGCTTATAAGCGCGTGCGACGCTTGCCAGTCAGAAACGTGGATTACGTACGTTGCATGATACCCTCGAGCCGATTCTCCCTTGGCTTATCTGCTATTAGCTGGTCTGAGTTTTCGTTCAACTGCACAAAAATTATGCCTGTTTCAACGTGAGTTGACTGTTCTTGTAGCGGGATTTCCTGCTCTGGTCCTGACCCAGAAACTTCCCCCAGTTTCCCAAACCCTATTCCTTCCGGAACACGTGTGCCCCAATGGGCTCTCCTTGATGTCACCGTTTGTTGCTCAATTTTCTTCCTCAACACGTACCAACAGTACATCCCAGCTCGAAAACAACTGGAATAACAACAAGTCGTTCGCCGTCGGCGGTGGGAATCTCCTTCCCCATTCGTCTTTTGACCGTCTCATCATGCTTGCCTCCCAGACTCCCCTGAACTAGCTCCTGGCACGGTAATATCACCTTTGAATGCCTCCTCCACCAGCCAGATTGCGACTCCCATCCCTACCTTTCCTACCCCAACGCCTGCCCCGAGTCCCTCGTCGAACGCGGGTGCCATCGCAGGGGGTGTCGTCGGTGGCGTTGCAGCAATCGGCGTCGCTGCTCTCGCAATCTTCTTCTGGCTGCGAAGAAAGCGTCCGCAAGCCCCGTCCGCCACGTTCGTGGTCGATGGCGGCCCCCAGCCCCTGATGGGCGAAGTCCGGCCGCCAGCGTCAGACGATGGAACATACGTGCCGTCATCCATGCCTGGGACGCCTGCCTCACCTATGAAGCTCTACGTGCGTGTTTCTACGCCTCCGTCTCAATGCGTGTATGTTCTCAACCCCCTCCCTTTTCTCCTCCTTATGTACAGGACCCGAACGATCCAACCACCTTCCCTGGGTTCCAAGGAGCAGGTCAGGTACACACAGGAGTGCCTGTCGCACCTTACGGCGGGAACACCCTGGCCAACATGCAAACTTCACGCCCACAGGGTTATCACGGCTTGCCAACTGCCTGATCTTGCTACTCCTGTTGGACTAGCCCAGGATCTGGCAGGATAGCACTACCGGTTTTGTCTTCCCTTTCGGTCATGTCTTCAGCGGCGGGGTTTTCGGTGGGCAGTCAGAGCCGACTCTGGATAATGGACGATTGGTTTCCCATCTTTTCGTGATGTATTGTACATTTCACATGCTAACTTATCGCTTAACCCTGGCAATTGGCTGCCCTTGTATATTTCAGGGCTGCGGAAGGACAATGCCGTAGTCCTTTAACCATGTACGGAGGGTCCGCATGGGCGCATCGATCGTTTCCGCGGTCCTGGATGATTAAATTATTCAGCGCCCGTCCGGGAACAATTTACGATGCATCGGGAGTAATGTTCACACGCACGGTCCAATGTGAGCGTGATACCCTCAGGTCATTACTCAGTCTTGTTCCAGAAAAATAACTCGGCACAATGCACATTACATTCTAACGAGTGTCGCCCCCTCGATGGTCACGGTACTGTACTGGGCTGCTCCCTGGCAGATTCCCAAGCCAATTCGAGGCTACCGGAGGCCGTGCATTATCCCGTAACGCCGTGCCTGAGCTGATGACCGATTTACAGCCAGGGGCTCTCCCTCTCGGGCCGAGTGAGTGCCAGTGGCGCCGACTCGGTGACACCGCTTGATTCCGCTCCGTGTAACTCCGCCATAAATTTAGTCCATGATCACCGCAGACCAGATTGGGATGATCATGTCGGATCGGGCCGGATCATGCCACGTTATCTGGTTTGGGCTTTGACCATGGTTGACCATAAAGATCTTGTATGTAGCATACGCGATCATGTTCATTGAAAAATATGATTCTCGTGTGCTTCGCCAATCCCTCTGAGTCGCGTGGCCTAAATAGAGCCATAATCCGGTGTCGTTCTAAGGACAGCAACGTGCGCAATCCTTCTTCTCTAAGTCCCCCTCGTCCTCGTCCTTACCACTAGGCTCTTTGGTGTGCTCTTCGTCTTGCGGTATTTCGCAATCACTCCTCAACAGGTTGCAGATTTGGGTGACTTCCAATTCATTACCTGCTCGAAAGATAAGACTCTGCGATTTTGGCAAACTAATCAAGACGTCTCACAGGTGCGTACCTTCGTTTCACCAAGCCGTAGTACACACCACTCATATGGCTCCCAAAAGTGCGGGCCACTGGCAGCCACCGGATACGGCTCTTCCACCTGATATGTTAAGCAAGCCATGCACTCTCGACCCCCGTTAGACAAAGTAGAATCCTAACTGATATAAGGTGGGCGTTGCGCTCCGAGTCGGAATGAGCACTTCGGAGCGCCCATAACACTGATTTCATCTGCTTGCACCGCCCCCGCCACGAATCTCTTCCTCGTCGGGACCCTCTCAACCTGGCCATTGCTGAGTACTCCTGCTTGACAATCCCTTTCGTGCCTTGCTTACAGGTCACTTGGACCACCGGTTCTCCCCTCGCCGTGTTACCACTACAAATCTCTACATGATTCCTTTATTCTAGTTTCGCTCTAACCCACCTATGCCAGACAGACACAGATCGTTAGCCCTTCATACCCCCTCCTTGCCATACGGTCAAGTAGCAATGTCCAGTCCCTTTCGGCTTCGCTTCGTCCTCCACTGCGTCCGGACATCCGTAGCTTCTACTATTTCGTTTCGTTACGAAATCGCTTACTATCTTCATTGACAGATAGACTAGATACCAGCTCGAGAAATTTCGTAGCTAGATACGCACGCACAGGTATATAAACCTCAGAAAGGCCTCCTCGAAGGAAACGTCCATCTGGAACAACTTTTCATACTGTTTCCTCTGCGTGAACTCCTCTAATCTTTTTCTTGTTTCTATCCCTCTACGCCTTTCCTCTCAACGCCCAACCGAGCCACCGCGCCGTCAAGCGTCTTGAAATCTTCGCGTCAGGAAGCTCGTTTCTTCAATCACTCTCACTTGATCGGTGACGCGGCTGTCTCGCTCTTGTCTTGACGGTCGTCTTCCCTTCTCTCTGTCATCCTCTTCTTTAAATTTCTCACCGGCGCGCCATCTCGCGCACTACACTCAGGTCCGTGCCATGCACTTTGGTGGCCGTCCTCCGAACCCCGTCCTCCTCCCTTTGCGTGGTACAAAAGATCAAGTTCAACCATTGCCTGAATCAGAACCCGGGCAGACGCCTACGGTAACTGCAACCTCAGCTCCACCACGGGCAAGGGGGGACGATGACTCGCGGGAACGACTCTGCACCCATGGACACCCTTGCATGGCTTTCAAGCGTCAGGGTTGGCAAGCGGACTCATGAAGGCACCTCAGGAACGGGTAGCGGTCCTGGGAGTAGGAATGCCAGCCGTAAGGGGAGTCGTAGCTGGCCATCATACGAGACGTGAACTCTGCTAATATGTCTTCCATATTGCGATAGTCAGAGCACTCAGGCTAGGAAGACGGTAGAGTTTGGAAGGTGAGTAAGTCGCCCATAGCTCGACAAGGCCATTTTGGTTGCACTTACGCTCGACTAGAACCACGTCTGTTGTAACAGGATTACAGCAGGAGTCTTCAAGGACTAAGCTAGAAAGGGTACAGATTCGACAACCTTTAGGGGTCCACTACTGAGCTATTTCTAGCACGATCTAGTGAACTTGAAGAAACGTACCTGCACCCTCAGCCTCAATGTAACCTTGAGGAGCGTCATCCTCGGTGTTCGTTCGTGTTTCCTTTCCTACACCCTCGCAACCGGGCTTTTATGCTACGACGCCTACGCATGTTGCGTGAAATTCGCCGTCCATGTTTAGAAGCGTACCTTCGCTTTCTTCTTTATTTCTTCTTTATGGCAACAAGGACGAGAAACAACGTGGACGGGACTGCGCATATAGTCTACGACAGCTCCTCAGATGAGGAGACTTCATTTCTTCTGTGCTCAAAATGCGAGACTATTGTTAGGCCTTTGCACAGCGATAAGAACATAGCTGAGCCAGTGACTAGTACCGCAAGGCGTATTCAGCCCCAACAGTATGGCTCATCATGCAGCAGCATTAAAATCTGGCCAGACCAGGAATTGAACCTGGGACTTCCCACTAGTACTGGGGTGCCTTACCACTAGGCTACCCAGGCCTTCCTGTCTAGAGTGTGGGTTCCCATAACTCCAACACATCAGACACATATTATTCAATAACTAGCCCACAACAGACAAGCCTGTTTGCCTCAGCCGTACACCACCTCGCATAGTCTGGATTCCCCTTCAGCACCTCGTATGGCAGATTCCATCTCGAGACTCTTTCAATCCCCTGCTCTCATCACCGATGCAGTGCGACGGCTCGTGCTCGCTCCGCGGGACTCACGCCTCTCCGGTGGCGATACTCAACGCGGAGAACATGGGGCCAATATTTTGCATATCCTGATATACGGTGGGCACGCCCGCTGCACTTGGAATGAGCACTTCGGAGCACCCTCAACACCGATTCGAGCCAATCTTATCTGCTTGCATCGCTCTCTCGACAAATCGTCAACGCGCCAATCGTCTCCCCCTGAAGCCCCATCTGGACCCTCTTCTACTCGGTCGACATCGGACGCTTTCCCCTAACACTCCCTTTCGTACCCTGTTTTCCGTTTTAATTTCTCAATTTGAAGACTCGATTACTATACATGGCCTACCCGTCCTCCCCGCCTCATTACTGACACTCCTCTTAATCTGCTTTCGTTCTAACTCGGTATGTGACAGACACCATTCGTTCTGTACCTTTCTCCCTTCGTCACGACTGACATCCCTCGTCGCATGCCAGCGACTGATCCCTCAGCGTCCAGTTCCACGCTATAAGAGACTAGGCTGGGCAAGGCCCCCGACTGTCACTATCGCTTTGCATTTATAAACCTCCCAAAAGGCGTCCCAGAAGGCCAGCTCTCTTCATCTAGTCTGTCGACGCCGAGCCGAGCCAAGCCACTGTGCCGTCACGTGTCTTGAAAACTTCTCGTTGAGAAGTCTGCCTCGGATCTGCTCCAGGAGCTCTCTGGCAACTTGCTCATCGACACGGCCGGCTCGCCCTTGTCTCAGCGGCTGTGTCTTCCCCCCTCTTTCCGTTATCTTAATTACTCTTTCTCTCCTCGAACTCACTGGTCCACAAACATATCGCTGTTTTCACGCCTCAAGCAGAGGCGCCTGTCGGAACAGTCCGGTCCACTGGATGACATTCCAACTAATTATTCACTTTCACTCCTCCCCACACACCCAATGACCGTCTTGGTGCGAGATGAAAGCCCCTATCACAGATTCAGGTCAGGAATTGGCGAGGGAATATCGTCGGGATCATGAGGACTTCTTCGTCAGTCTCGCTTTCTTCATATAGCGAATGCTCCTCAAGGCCATTGGAATCATGATAGTAGGAAGACAGAGGTCACATGATGAGGAAATCACGGGACAAGTACAGCGTTGGTTGAACCTGACGACGACCCCTCTCCACCGTGGGGTGCAAATGCTCTTGCGTGTAGCTTCATCAAACAAATGTGGGTGGCAAAATGGCCTCATAGTGTATATATCTCAAATTCTTCCTAACTAAGGTACGAGAAATTCGCGCAGGAGAAAAACACACAGATGCTTGCTATGATAGCCATACTGCTTCCAAAGATGCGTAGGCCAATTATCCTCAGTTTCTTATAGATCACTTTTAATCTTTTGCTAGGCGAGAATTCCCCAGCCCACGCCGTGACCCATCGTTCCCCGCCCATCTGGCAACCACGTAATGACGAGTATCTCACGTTTCACCAGTGGCAGGATGGCCATGGTCAATCACCCACCTGGTTGAACCGGGCCTCTTCTCCGATGGCCAATTTGGCATCAATTTCCTTGTCATCCATGTCTTCCCGTGGATCATGGTCCAGTCTTTTCAACAGCAACGTGTGCCAGCTAATTGGAAGCGGTTCGGATCCACCGAGAGACGGTAGGCACACGGAACCTGCAATTCACAAGGGTGATCCCGGGAAGCGCAGTTGGAATCTCGGTGATGTTTATTATCCTCGGACGCGGTCTGCACTCTCGCCTGAGCACCTCTTTCGCGTAGTTGCGCTCACATTATCATATTGTCGTGTTGATCCCGCATGTCATGTGTATGTACGAGAAATAAATAAAAATGTTTTATATTTTCAATTCTATTAATGTGTGATTGAGGTACAGAAAGTATGATCACACGCTGCCATTATGATAGAGACTGTCTAAGTACTGTATGATCATGTCTGAACATCAACTGCCTCTGACAGGACATGATCATAAATGCGTGAACTTGATCCCAACAATCTCAAGCTAGGTCATGCAGCCCCAGGTGAGATCATGACGGCCATGATGATGGGCATGATCGACATGATCAGGCCTGATCATACCCAATAATCTTTTTGAAACTTTGCTGATGGCCTATCTCTACTACTGCACTGGCAATTGCTTTATTGGGTTTAGGACGTTCACCTTTAAGTTGCTGTTTATGGACACACACCGTCATCAATAGCCGTCTCCTTGCTTCACCCTCACACATTTGTTGGGCCTTTTCATGAAATTTAAACAGATGGGCAAACCCAAGTACAAAGAAAAGTATCTGGCTATCTACGCTGAAATTCTGGGCCTCAGACTCACATGGTTGGGGAGGAACAGAAGCCCGCCCTGGGGCGCCCATAAACTTGACAGCCGTTTCGACAATTGTTGACGTTTGTGATATGATGACGAATACCCCAATTGGGTTAAAGCGTCGGCTTGGCAACGCGATCCATGCATGAAATTGGGTAAATCGTCGGCTACGACTGGTATCTGGGGAGCTATAATTGCCATCTTGCTGGCTAACACTGTGTGGAGTATATGCTATGAACACCGGAGGGCACCAGTTTCAAGGGCTAGCCAAGTGATGATCCTGCCGAGGAAGGTAAGTAGGAAGGCCATTATAGCATCATTACAGCATCAAATCATATTCGTGGCAGCAATTCCAAACAGCACTCAGTTTGGCTTTGACCTTGCGCCCAGCACCGCAAGTGCCTGTAATTATATAGCTCTAACTGCCACGAGGCGACTCTTCTATAAAGAATCACAAGTCATCGACCGCATGTTTCTCCGAGTCAGCCCTGTAACTGGCCCTCCCCTGTCCCAGCTCCCCTCACTTAGGCTCTCACAAATGTCAAGGCTCGCAATACTCGCGCCCTTGTTGCTCCTTTCTGGCATTGTGATCGCTCAAATCGATGCTCCACCAGATTCAAGTTGCAGCCCACTGTGGCAATGGGTGCGGCAAAGCAATTTCTTCTCGCAGCCCTAGTTTTTAAGAAAGTCGATGCTTTCTTGGTCCAGACATTTAACTCTCTTGGTCAAAATCCGTGTACAATCGCAGCGTACTTGTTGGCAACATGTAACGGGGGCTGTGAGTGATCTCCCTCGTACCACCTCGCGTCCTTACCTCCCACAGCGTTTTCCATTGCGCCGCTCGGCCCGGGATACTCGTACGTTGGTCCTAGTGGTGTAGACGACGGGAACTTGTGCAAGTGCAACACCGTCGCATATTCGCTTTTAAGTGCGTGCGACGGTTGCCAGCAAGAAAAGTGGATTACGTACGTTCCATGACATCCTCGAGCCGATTCTCCCTTGGCTTATCTGCTATTAGCTGGTCCCAGTATTCGTCCAACTGCACAAAAGATTTCCCTGTTTCAACGTGAGTTGACTGTCAGGATTTCCTGCCCTCGTCCTGATCCAGAAACTTCCCCAGCTTCCCTAACCCTGTTCCTTCCGGAACACGTGTGCCTCAATGGGCTCTCTGTGATGTTACAGTTTGTTGCTCAATTTTCTTCTTCAGCACGTACGTACCAACAGTACATCCCAGCTCGAAAACAACTGGAATAACAACACGGCATTCACCGTCGGCGGTAGGAATCTCGTTCCCCACTCGTCGCTTGGCCGGCTCATCACGTTTGCCTCCCAGCCTCCCCTGAACTAACTCCTGGCATGGCAGTTTTGAATGCCTCCGCCACTAGCCAGATTCAGACTCCGACTCCTTCCCCAATGTCTATGAAGATGTCCTCATCGAACTCGTGTGCCATCATAGGGGGTGTCCTTGGTGGCGTTATACTAATCGCCCTTGCCGGTCTCGCAATCTTCTGGCTGCGAAGAAGGCGCATGCAGGCTCCGTCCGCCACGTTCGTGGTCGATGGCGCCCCCCAGCCCCTCCGGCCGCCAGGGTCAGACGACGGAACATACGTGCCGTCATCCACACCTGTGACGCCCGCCACTGGCACACCTATGAAATTCTACGTGCGTGCTTCTACGCCTACGTCTCAATGCGTGTATGTTCTCAATACCCTCCCTTTTCTCCTCCTTATGTACAGGACCCGAACGATCCGACCACATTCCCCTGGTACCAAGGAGCAGGTCAGGTACACACAGAAGTGCCTGTCGCACAGTACCGTGACAGCGGAAACACCCTGACCTACATGCAAAATTCAGGCCCACATGGATATCACGGCTTCCCCACTGTCTAATCTCGCTACTTCTGTTGGACTAGCCCAGGATCTGGCAGGATAGACTCTGGATAATGACAATTGGTTTCCCATCATTTCGCGATGTATTATACTATACATTCTCCATATGCTAACTTAGCGCCCTTGCACATTTCAGGGCTGAGGTCAGGGCTGAGGTAGGACAGTGCCGTGTCCTTTCCCCGTATGGAGAGTCCGCGTGCGCGCATGGCATCGATCGTTTTCCGCGCATGGTCAGGACCCTGGACCCAATGATTAAACCACATCGCCCGTCAACTTGATCACGGGAACAATTTACGATGAAAAGGAAGTAATGTTCCCACGCACGGCCCAATGTAAGCGTGATACCCTCAGGTCATTACGCAGTCTTATTCTCAGTGGAGTGATACTGTACTGGGCTGCTCACTGGCAGATAGCGGAGGCCGTGCATTATCCCGGACTGACGGTCTACAGCCACCCCTTGCCGGGCCGAGTGAGTGCCAGTGGCGCCGCTTCTAACCGAGATTGGGCATGATCGCGCGTTAGGCAGGGTTGATCCTGGCAATCTCCCGCTGCCAACATTTATTTCGGTAGATAGTGGTACATAGTTAACTACCAAAATAAACGCTTTCCGAGATTGGGCATGATCACGTTGGATCGGGCCAGATGGCTGACCATAGATCTTGCATGTACAGTACAGTAACATACTCGATCATATTGCTGTGAGAATTTATCATTCCAATCGTTACTAGTATCATTCCCGTGTGCATCTTCAATCCCTCTGAGTCGCGTGGCCTAAATGGAGCCACAATCCTTCTTCAAAGATATCGTCGTCTTCCAAGTTATCTTCTTCCTCATCCTCATCCTCGTCCTCGTCCTCACCACTAGGCTCTTTGGTGTGCTCTTCGTCTTGCAGTTCATCGGTGCACCATTAGTAGTTTTCAATCACTCCTCATCAGGTTGCAGATTGGGGTGACTTCTAACTCATTACCTGGTTGGGAGATAGGACTGCGATTTTGGCAAATTAATCAGGACGTCTTCAATTACAGGTGGGTACCTTCGTTTCACCAAGCCGTAGTACACACCACTCATATGGCTCCCAAGAGCGCGGGTCACTGGCAGCCACCGGATATGGCTCTCCCACCTCGTGCACAAGGATAGGTTAAGCAAGCCATGCTCAGTCGGCTCACTCGACCCCTGCTAGACAACGTAAAATCCTAACTGATGTAAGGTAGGCGTTGCGCTCCGAGTCGGAACGAGCACTTCGGAGCGCCCATAACACCGATCCGAGCCATTTTCACCTGCTTGCACCGCCCCGCCACGAAGTCGTCAGCGCGCAAACCTCCTCGTCGGAATGCTCTCAGCACGGCCAGTGCTGAGTACTCCTGCTTTACAATCCCTTTCGTACCTCGTTTACGTGTTAATCCCTTAATTTAAGAATTTCGACCCACTTCACTTGGACCACCGGTTCTCCCCTTGCCATGTTACCGCTACAAATCTCTACGTAGATTCCCTTATTCTAGTTTCTCTCTAACCTACCTATGCCCGACAGATGCATAATTACAGATCGTTAGCCCTTCATACTCCCACCTTGCCATGTGGTCAAGTAGCAATGACCATTCCCTTTTGACTTTGCTTCGCCCTCCACCGCGTCGGCGGCCTCCGGACATCCGTAGCTTCTACTATCTCGTTTCATTCCGAAATCGCTTACTACTCTTCATTGACAGATAGACTAGATACCAGTTCGGGAATTTCGTAGCTAGATACGCACGCACAGGTAAATAAACCTCAGAAAGGCCTCCTCGAAGGAAGCGTCCATCTGGAACAACTTTTCATCCTCTTTCCTCTACGTGAAATTCTCTAAGCACTTTCTTGTTTCGATCCCTCTACGCCTTGCCCCTCGACGCCCAACCGAGCCACCGCGCCGTCAAGCGTCTTGAAATCTTTCGCGTCGGGAAGCTCGTTCCTTTTCTGCTCTGGAACCTCTCCCACTTCTTGATCGTTGACGCGGCTGTCTCGCTCTTGTCTTGACGGTCGCTTCCCTTCTCTCTGTCATCCTCTTTAAATTTCTCGAACTCACCGGCGCGCCATCTCGCGCACTACACTGAGATCCGTGCCATGCACTTTGGTAGCCGTCTTCCGAACCCGTCCTCCCTTTGTGCGGTTCGACCATTCTAGCGATGAATTTGCTCGAGCTCTCCGGGGGCTCGAGCCAAGGAACGCCTTCTGTATTTAACAGGCTGGAACCTTAGCGGACGCCAACGGTAATTGCAATCTCAGTTCCACTATGGCAAGGGGGTATACTGGGTGATGACTCACGGGAACGGCTCTGCACGCATGGACGCCCTTGCATGGCTTTCAAGCGTCAGGGTTGGCAAGCGGACTCATGAAGGCTCTTCACTACAGGAACGGGTAGCGGTCCTGAGAGTAGGAATGCCAGCCGTAAGGGGAGTCATAGCTGGCAATCGTCACGAGACGTGAACTCTGCTAATATGTCTTCCATATTGCGATAGTCCAGGGCTCTCACAGCCTCTCAGGCTGGGAAGACGAAAGTGAGGGGTAGAGTTTGCAAGGTGAGTAAGTCGCCCATATCTCGACAGGGCCATTTTGGCTGCACTTACGCTCGACTAGAGCCACGTCTATTGTAACAGGATTACAGCAGGAGTCTTCAAGGATTAAGCTAGAAAAGGTATAGTCTCGACAACCTTTAGGGGTCCACTACTGTGCTAGTTCTAGCATGATCTAGTGAACTCGAAGAACGTACCTGCACCCTCGGCCTCAATGAACCCTGGGGGCGTCATCCTCAGTGTTCGTTCGTGTTTCCTTTCCTTCACCTTCGTAACCGGGCTTTTTTGCTACGACGCCTACGAATGTTGCGTGAAATCGCCGTCCATGTTTAGAAGCGTACCTTCGCTTCCTTTATAGCAATGAGGACGAGAAACACCGTCGACGGAACTGCGCATATAGTAGTCTACGACAGCTCCTCAGATGAGGGACTTCATCTCTTCTGTGCTTAAAACGCGAGACTATCGTTACGTCTTTGCACAGCGGTAAGAACATAACTGAACCAGTGACTGCCCAAGGCGTATTCAACCCCAGCGGTATGACTCATCAGACCATCTTCGCGTATATTCAATAACTAGCCCACAACAGGCCAGCTTGTTTGCCTCAGCCGTGTACCACCTCGCATAGTCCGGATTCTCCTTCATGAGCTGACCTCATGCTCTTCAGCACCTCGTACGGCAGATTCCATCTCGAGACTCTTTCAATCCCCTGCTCTCATATCCGATACAGTGCGACGGCTCGTGCTCGCTCCGCGGGACTCACGCCTCTCCGGTGGCGATACTCAAGCCTGAACGCGGAGAACATGGGGCCAATATTTTGCATATCATGATGTAAGGTGGGCACGCCCGGTGCACTTGGAATGAGCACTTCGGAGCACCCTCGATACCGATCCGAGCCAATCTTATCTGCTTGCATCGCTCTCTCGACAAGTCGTCAACGCGCCAATCGTCTCCCCCCTGAAGCCCCATCTGGACCCTCTCCTACTCGGCCGACATCGGACGCTTTCCCCCAACGCTCCCTTCCTGTTTCGTTTCGATTGCTCAATTTGAAGAATCGATCCATGTTACACGGCCTACCCGTCCTCCCCGCCTCATTACTGACACCCCTCTTAATCTGCTGTCGTTCTAACGATATGACCGACACCATTCGTTCTGTACCTCTCTCCCTTCGTTACGACTGACATCCCTCGTCGCGTGGGCAAGGCCCCGGCTGTCACTATCGCTTTGCATTTCTAAACTTACTGCTTGCTGCTCATACTGGCAGATAGATAAAACAGAGTCCTGATTGATCAGAGACGCACGCACCTGTATATTGACTTCCCAAAAGGCCTCCTAGAAGGCCAGCTCTCTTCTGGAGAAATTCCCTGTCTTCCTGCTTCCTGTGTGAGCCTTTCTAAGCCACCTCTCTTCATCAGTCTTCATCTAGTCTCTCAACGCCGAACCGAGCCACTGCGCTGTCATGTGTCTTGAAAACTTCTCGTTGAGACGTCTGCCTCGGATCTGCTCCAGGAGCTCTCTGGCAACTTGCTCATCGACGCGGCCGGCTCGCCCTTGTCTCAGCATTTGTGTCTTCTCCCCTCTTTCCGTTATCTTAACCTTTCTCTCCTCGAACTCACTGGCCCGGTTATCATCGCGCTACAATGACAACTTATCATTGTTTTCACGCCTCAAGCAGAGGCGCCCGTCGGAACAGTCCCGTCCACTGGATGACGTTCCCACTAATTATTCATTCCTTCCCACCCACCCAATGACCGTCTTGGTGCGAGGCGAAGCCCCTATCACAGATTCAGGCCAGGAATTGGCGGGGGAATATAGTCGAGATCATAAAGACTGCTTCGTCAGTAAGAATCAGGGGACAAGTAGTACATATAGTGGATCTGGTGGGGTTGCCTTGGCCCGGGCCTGGGGTCCCCTCTCTCCACCGTGGGGTGCAAATGTTCTTGCGTGTAGCTTCATCAAACAAATGTGGGTGGCAAAATGGCCTCATAGTGTATACATCTCAACTTCTTCCTGACTAAGGTACGAGAAAATTGAGCAGGAGAAAAACATACAGATGCTTGCTGTGATGGCCATACTGCTTCCAAAGATGCGCAGGCCAATTATCCTCAGCTTCTTATAGATCACTTTTAATATTTTGCTCGGCGAGAATTCCCCAGCCCACGCCGTGACTTGTTCCCCGCTCGTCCGGCCACCACGTAATGACGGGTATCTCACAATGGCAGGATGGCCATGCCAGTGGTCAATCACCCACCTGGTTGAACCCGGCCTCTTCTCCAATGGCCAATTTGGCATCAATTCCTTGTCATCCATGTCTTCCCGCGGATCATGGTCCAGTCTTTTCAACAGCACCGTGTGCCAGCTAATTGGAACCAGTGAGAGACGGTGGGCACACGGAACCTGCAATTCACAAGGGTGATCCCGAAGGAATCCTAGTTCCTGGGAAGCGCAGTCGGAATCTCAGTGATGTTAATTATCCTCAGACTTGGTCAGTGGTCTGCACTCTCACCTCAGCGTCTCGTCTCGGGCCTCTGAGTCCCGCAATGCTATCGCGTAGTTGCACCCACATTATCACATTGTCGTGTTGATCCCGCATGTTATGTGAGATACAGAAAGTATGGTCACACGCTACCATTATGATAGAGACTGTCTAAGTATGATCATTGACATTGACTGATCATCTGACTCGGACAAGACATGATCCATAAATGGGTGAACTCAATCCCAACAATCCCAAGCTATGTCATGCGGCCCCGTGTGTAGTGTTGCCATCAAGTCGAGTTGACACCGGTGTGAATGAACTTGGCTTGATATTTCCGCAACTTGGCTTAAACCGAAACCACAGTTTCCACACCGGTGTAACTTGCAAGTTCCTTATAAATATTTTCCCATAAGCTTGTAAAGGTGATCTAGATATTGATAGTGGATTATTTCAGCCCTGAGATGCATCCATTGGCTCGCTCCGTCATGCTTTTCTTTTGTACATAATCCGAGTATATTCTTAACCGAGCAGATTCCATGAACTCGGCCCCGTTGCGGAAAAGGATGGAAATTCCAATATTGTGATTGGTGGGGCAATCGGTCCGCGGGCTTCCAAGCTTGCAAGTTGCACCAGTGTGAACTTGACGGTGCAAGGGGGGGCTCCTTGAACCGCTACTACCACCATGGTACGGATTCCCACGGTATCAGCCGGGGCAAGGATTGATGAGGAACGTCCTCGCCATCGAACACCATCGGCCCCCCTACGAGTCATACCAACTCACACCGTCCCATCATGGACACCCGCCCACCGGCGACACTACTATATACCATACAACCCATGTACCTTACCAAACCCCTGTGAAATATAGACTACTAAGACCTCCACGACCGCATCCCCGCAAACATACTGACCCACCCACGGCACCAACTCCTTGATGCCCCGGCACCACGACTGCTGACCCCACCAGAACAACTAAATCCTAACCCACTACAATGCCACCAAAGTACCTGACAGGACCAGCGATGAAAGACCACCCACGCAAGCGCATCGACAAAGGCGCTGACCCTGAATACCCTCCATTGTTCAATGCCACACGCACATGCACACGCACACGCACCCGTGCCCTCCCTCACCGGGTCCGACCTCCGTATCATCGCCATCGAACACCGTCGACCACCCCTACCAATCCGCTGGCACACCTGCCCCGCTCATCGCGATACCTGTCAACTAACTATTATATACCATACAACCCATGTACCCTACCAAGCCCCTTGTGAAATACAGACTGTTTAAACCCTCATGAACGCATCCCCCACCAACCCACTGACCTGCACCAACTCCCTGACACCCCGGCACAACCAAGACCTCTCCCTACCACTGCGGCATATGCCACCACGTCGATCGCCCGAGGGGCCTATGCCCCTTCCCAACGATACCAGGATGGAACGGACCTGGAACCCGTCCCACCAGCACCAACCGACGCGGCAGAGGCGGTAAAGCGCACGAGCGCAGCGCAAGGGGATATTCCTCGTACAACTATGACTGGAATCCTGCGACACCCAAATACCATACATCTACTCCCCAATTGTGACCTACAGCCTGTCTATGCGTACATAGGTCTCGCCAAACCCTTAATCAGACTGCGGATGAACACCCGGTCAAATGACCGCCACAATTAGCATAATAATAATATCACTCACTCCATAGGCGAAATACACCACAGGTCCACAGGTGGCTCAGCACCATCAATGCAAGACCCACCAACGATAAACTAACCGCCACGAAGATCAAGCGTGACAAGAGAACTATCCAGAAAGCCAAAGATACCTGGGAACATGTCCTAAGGAACCAAATGGACCTCCCTGATGACTGGATCACCAGTCGCGAGGTTTTAGTGGGTAGGAGGGCACGCGCCCAGCCCTGATGGACACGTGACCTGAGTCCCACACTATCCCCACCGGGATGTGCATAAATGCATTTCACCTCTCTCGGACATCGTCCGGCTTCAGCGTGTTGGGTTAGGATTGATCCTGGCAATCTCCCCTACCCAACAATTATTTTCGGTAGATAGCGGTACATAGCTAACTACGAAAATAAAACGCTTTCCAAAAAAAAAACTTGACGGTGCAAGCTGGCAACAAGTTCCAACTTGAACTGGTTGGCACGTGCTGGCGGCAACACTACCTGTGTGCCAGTGTGCTGATGCTATCTCTACCATTTGCTTTATTAGATTTAGGACGCCCACCTTCCCCCATTTGGTGTGTTGGCACAATAGCTGTCGTGATCATTGACTCGACATGAACGCGAGGCAGCCTGATCCGATACTACAGTGTGAGACACCGTGACTTAGAATTGGTGCCTCTGCCGCAGGCGGAATTTTGCGAATTTTGCCCTGAACTCAACGGTTTCGGAGCGAGAAAATCAATATCCATAATAGGCAGGGGTGCGCCGTAATACATGATGACAAATACCCAAATTGGGTATAGAGCATCAGCCGCTTGGCAACGCGATCGATGAAATTGGGGTAAATCGTCAGCTACGACTAGCATCTGGGGTAAAGTGTCGGCCACAATTGGCAACCTGCTGGCTAACACTGTGTGGAGTATATGCTATGAAGGGCTAGCCAAGTGATGATCCTGCCGAGGAACCGAAGGTATAGCATCAAGTCATACTCCTGTATGGCAGCAAATCCAACTGAAACAGCACTCGGTCTGGCTGGCGTTGTGCCACAGCATCACAAGTGGCTTTTTTTCGGAGACGTCCGAGTCTACTATTTTCGAACAGCTCTAATTGTGCAGCTCTAACTGAGGCATAAAATAAAAACTCAAGTCATCGACCATATGTTTCTCAGCCCCGTAACTGGCCTCTCCCTGTCCCAACTCCCCTACACTTAGTCTCTCACAAATGTCAAGGCTCCCAATACTCGCGCCCTTGTTGCTCCTTTCTGGCATTGTGGTCGCTCAAATCAATGCTCCAGATTGCAGCCCAACGGGGCAATGGGTGCGGCAAAGCAATTTCTTTTCGCAGACCTAGTTTTTAAAAGAGTCGATGCTCCTTGGTCCAGACATCTAACTCACTTGGTCAAAATGCGTGTACAGTCGCAGCGTACTTGATGGCATCATGTAACGGGGGCTGTGAGTGATCTCCCTCGTACCGCCTCGCGTCCTTACCTCCCACAGCGTGGGAGATTTTGCCACTCTACCCGGATCCTGGTACACTGTTTTCGCCGAAGAGAGCAACTTGTGCATATGCAACACCGTCACATATTCGCTTCTAAGTGCGTGCGGCGCTTGCCAGCAAGACACGTGGATTACGTACGTTCCATGACGTCCTCGGCCGATTTTCCCTTGGCTTATCTGCTATTAGCTGGTCTCAGTATACGTTCAACTGCACAAAAACCATGCCCGTTTCGTCGTGAGTTGACTGTTGCAGTGGAGGATTTCCTGCTCTCGTCCTGACCCAGAAACTTCCCCCAGTTTCCCTAACCCTGTTCCTTCCGGAACACGTGTGCCCCAATGGGCTCTCCTTGATGTCACAGTTTGTTGCTCAATTTCCTTCTTCAGCACGTACGTACCAACAGTGCATCGCAGCTCGAAAACAACTGGAGTAGCAGCAAGTCGTTCGCCGTCGGCGGTACGAATCTCTTTCCCCATTCGTCCCTTGGCCGTCTCATCACGTTTGCCTCCCAGACTCCCCTGAACTAACTCCTGGCACGGTAATATCACCTTCGAATGCCTCCTCCACCAGCCCGACTCCGACCCTTACCACTCCTTCCCCAACGCCCACCACTCCTTCCCCAACACCTACCCGCAGTTCCTCGTCGAACGCGGGTGCCACCGCAGGGGGTATCGTCGGTGGCGTTGCAGCAATCGCCATTGCCGGTCTCGCAATCTTCTTCTGGCTGCGAAGAAAGCGCCCGCAGGCCCCGTTCGCCGCGTCCGTGGCCGATGGCGCAGCCCAGTCCCTCATGGGCGAAGTCCGACCGCCAGGGTCAGACGACGGAACATACGGGCCCTCATCTGTGTCTGGGACGCCCGCACACCTATGAAATTATACGTGCGTGCTTCTACGCCTCTGTCTCAATGCGTGTATGTTCTCAATACCCTCCCTTTTCTCCTCCTTATGTACAGGACCCGAACGATCCAACCACATTCCCCGGGTTCCAAGGAGCAGGTCAGGTACACACAGAAGTGCCTGTCGCACAGTACCGTGACAGCGGAAACACCCTGACCAACATGCAAAATTCAGGCCCACATGGATATCACGGCCTCCCCACTGTCTGATCTCGCTACTTCTGTTGGATTAGCTCAGGATCTGGCAGGATAGCAACTACCGGTTTTTGTCTTCCCTTTCAGTCGTGTTTTCAGTGGCGAGGTTTTTCTGTGGGTAGCCAGAGCAGACTCTGGAGGACAATTGGTTTCCCATCATTTCGCGATGTATGGTGTATTGTACTATACAATCCCCATATGCTAACTTAGCGCCCTTATACATTTCAGGGCTGAGGTAGGACAGTGCCGTGTCCTTTAACCACGTACGGAGAGTCCGCATGGTCAGGACCCTGGACCCAATGATTAAACCACATCGCCCGTTAACACGGGAACAATTTACGATGAATAGGAGGTAATGTTCATACGCATGGTACAATGTAAGCGTGATACCCTCAGGTCATTACGTAGTCTTAGCGCCAACTTCGTTGGCAGAGACCTTGCTGAAAAAAGGAGTTTCGGAGACTAGGCAAGTGGCATAAGTTCAGTTAATATTAATTCGAGGTACATAATTCCGTCACTCTTTTCTCATTTTCGACCGCGATTTTGAATAGGAGTGGGTGGTTGCTCACGGTTCCTGCAAGACAGTAATCGATATGACGTCCGTGTAAAACTGGAACGCTTTGGACGTGATGATATCATCGCTGACACCGGCAGCCAGGACAGACGTCTCGGACAATCTTGGCACACCGCTGGGTCACTACCAGGTAGTAAGATATGTGTCACGCAAAAGCATCATCAATAGTTTCCCAATGGGGACAAGAGTGAGGGAAAAGTGTACGCACATTCGTATTCTGTGGAAGGCCAGAGCTTGGTCAGCTTGGTAGTGTTTATCCAATCGAGCTCAGGATCCAGACGAAGGGTGGGACCATCCGTTCATGGTTTGGCGGCGGCGGTCGCGGGACACCAAAGAATGAGGACATGACGTTCAGTCGCGTTGGCATGAGGAAGTGGATACTGCGACCACCTCCTCTGGTGGACTCTCCTCGTCTACAATACACAACCTTGTCCTTGGTATGACGACCTTGCTAGCCTACCTCAACGTGCGCACAAGAGGCATGTAAAACATACTCAGTGGGCTGGCCAAGAACTCCCGCACGACATGTGCGCTGGGACCCACTTGGCGTGCGCGTGCTCCTGAATCCTGAAACCGAAGTTGCCGGTCTCTGGAAAGTTGCGTCGACGGAGCTCGTACCTTAAGACCGTGCTCGAGGATCTCCTCAGCTTTGGGCCCACAGTTGTGACGTGCACGACAATCCTCTCGTTGCGCTGGATGCCGAACTGGTGGATGGTGTAGCGGGCCTTGGATGAGGGGTGTTTGGCCGGTCAGCAGCTCGAGGACTTTCGAGGCTCGGGTCAGATGGTCGCCAGACTCTCCAACGGATATGTCTGTGAGAAGGTCTCACACGACCTTGTTGCTGGGCACACGAACGAGGCAATGAGAACTACGGAGGGTATGTCAACTTTGGAAGCATGAGTCATTGAATCTCGCACCATTTTCGAGAAAGGCGACGATCAGTTGTGGCCCTGCGACGTCGGTACCACTCAAGGTATGAACGAACGGCAGGGTGGTAGGTGCTGGCAAAGGAGAGAGAGCATGGACAGGATGTTGGTGAATATGGAGTCAGCGGGAGCAGTGCGCACGGTAACGCACCAGCTCTTCTGGTGGTGCGTTGCCCCAGCTGGGGAAATGGTCTGGTAGCTCAGGGACTCATTGGAGCCCATGAGGCGTGTGGACTAGTTGGGAATGACGTTACAGTGCTCGAGGTAGTCTCTGCGCCGGACTCGGATGTGTAGTGCAAACAAACCTGAGAGGGGAGTGAAGTCAGACTGGGTGGCGGAGGAAAGCGCAGGGTGAACGATATGTGCGTTCGCAAGTGCGGAGGTGATGAGTGGTGAGCACGAAGAGTCTGTAACCACCGTGATGCAGTCCTCTCTTAGTGGGGTGCAAATGCTCTTGCGTGTAGCTTCATCAAACAAATGTGGGTGGCAATACTATGAGAAATTCGCGCAGGAGAAAGACATACAGATGCTTGCTATGACAGCCATACTGCCTCCAAAGATGCGTAGGCCAATTATCCTCAACTTCTTATAGATTGCTGTTAATCTTTTGTTAGGCGAGAATTCCCCAGCCCACACTCCCTGCCCGTCTGGCCAATTTGGCATCAATTTCTTTGTCATCCGTCTCTTCCTAGGGATCATGGTCCAGTCTTTTCAACAGCAACGTGCGCCAGCTAATTAGAAACGGTTCGGGTCCAGCGAGAGACGATGGGCACATGGAACCTGCAATTCACAAGGGTGATCCTGAAGGTATCCTAGTTCCTGGGAAGCGCAGTCGGAATCTCAGTGATGTTAATTATCCTCGGACGTGGTCTGCACTCTCACCTCAGCGTCTCTTCGCAGGCCTCCGGGTCCTGCAATCACATTATTGTGTGATTGAGGTACAGAAAGTATGATCATAATTATGATAGAGACTGTCTAAGTATGGCCATTGACTGATCATCTGACAGGACATTATCCATAAATGGGCAAACTCAATCCCGCTAGGTCATGTGGCCCAGGTGTGCTGATACTGATGCTGGGTTTAGGACGTTCACCTTCCCCCACATTTGGTGTGTTGGCGCGATAGCTGTCGTGATCGTCGACTCGACTTGAACACGAGGCAGCCTGATCCGATGCTACAGTATGAGACTTAAAGTAGGCGCCTGCCAGAGGCGGAATTTTGCGAATTTTGCCCTGAACTCAATTGATACAGTACTATGATGAAACTGGGGTACTGTAAGTCATCGGCTACGAGTGGCATCTGGGGTAAAGCGTGAGCTCCAATCGGCATCCTTCTGGCTAACACTGTGTGGGGTATATGCTATGAGCACCGCCGCAGGGCCCAGTTCCAAGAGCTAGCCAAGTGATGATCCTGCCGAGGAAGGTATATAGAAAGGCCATTATAGCAAGCCATACTCGTATATGGTGGCTTGGCGACGTTGGTGTTGCGCCACAGTACCGCAAGTGGTTTAGCTGTAATTGTGCAGCCCTAACTGAGGCTTAAAGACTCACAAGTCATCGACCACATGTTTCTCAGCCCCGTAACTGGCCTCCCCCTGTCCCAACTCCCCCACACTTAGGCGCTTATAATGTCAAAACTCGCAATACTCGCGCCCTTGTTGCTCCTTTTTGGCGTCGCGGTCGCTCAAATCTATGCTCCAGCAGATTGCATCCCACTGTGGCAATGGGTGCGGCAAAGCAATTTCTTTTCGCAGGCCTAGTTTTTAAGCAAGTCGATGCTTTCTTTATCCAGACATCTAACTCTCTTGGCCAAAATGCGTGTACAGTCGCAGCGTACTTGATGGGAACATGTAACCAGGGCGGTGAGTGATCTCCCTCGTACCACCTCGCGTCCTTACCTCCCACAGCGTTTACCATAGACCCGCTTGGGCCGGGAGAGTCGTACTTTGGTCCTAGTGGTGACGACGACGGGAACTTGTGCAAGTGCAGCACCGTCGCATATTCGCTTTTAAGTGCGTGCGACGCTTGCCAGCAAGAGACGTGGATTGAGTACGTTCCATGACGTCCTCGAGCCGATTCTCCCTTGGCCTACCTGCTATTAGCTGGTCTGAGTATTCGACCAACTGCACAAAAATTATGCCTGTTTCATCGTGAGTTGACTGTTGCAGTAGAGAATTTCCTGCTCTCGTCCTGACCCAGAAACTTCTCCCAGTTTCCCTAACCCTGTTCCTTCCGGAACACGTGTGCCCCAATGGGCTCTCCTTGATGTCACAGTTTGTTGCTCAATTTTCTTTTTCAGCACGTACGTACCAACAGTACATCACAGCTCGAAAACAGCTGGAATAACAACAAGTCATTCGCCGTCGGCGGTAGGGATCTCTTTCTCCATTCATTGCTTGGCCGTCTCATCATGTTTGCCTCTCAGACTCCCCTGAAATAGCTCCTGGCACGGTAATATCACCTTCGAATGCCTCCTCCACCAGCCCGACTCCGACTCCCACCCTTCCGACTCCTTCCCCAACGCCTACCCACAGTTCCTCGTCGAACGCGGGTGCCATCGCAGGGGGTGTCGTCGGTGGCGTTGCAGCAATCGGCGTTGCCGGTCTCGCAATCTTCTGGCTGCGAAGAAAGCGCCCGCAGGCCCCGTCCGCCGCGTTCATGGTCGATGGCGCCCCCCAGCCCCTCAGGCTCCGGCCGCCAGGGTCAGACGACGGAACATACGGGCCGTCATCCATGCCTGGGACGCCCGCCACACCTATGAAATTCTACGTGCGTGTTTCTACGCCTCTGTCTCAATGCGTGTATGTTCTCAATACCCTCCCTTTTCTCCTCCTTATGTACAGGACCCGAACGATCCAACCACATTCCCCGGGTTCCAAGGAGCAGGTCAGGTACACACAGAAGTGCCTGTCGTACCGTACAGCGGAAACACCCCGCCAGTGGCCAACATGCAAATTTCACGCCCACAGGGATATCACGGCTTCCCCACTGTCTGAACTAGCCCAGGATCTGGCAGGATAGCATCTACCGGTTTTTGTCTTCCCTTTCAGTCGTGTTTTCAGCTGCGAGGTTTTCGGTGGGTAGCCAGAGCCGACTCTGGATAATGGTCAATTGGTTTCCTATCTTTTCGTGATGTATTGTACTGTACTGTACATTCTCCATATGCCAACTTATCGCCCTTGTATATTTCAGTTCTGAGGACAGGGCTGAGGTAGGACAGTGCCGTAGTCCTTTAACCGCGTACGGAGTCCGCATGCGCATCGATCGTTTCTGTGGATGCCTGGACCCAATGATCACCACCTACAGTCCATCAACACGGGAACAATTTACGATGAATAGGAAGTAATGTTCACACGCACGGTCCAACTTGAATGTGAACGTGATACCCTCAGGTCATTTTGCAGTCTTGTTCTCAATGGAGTGCTCTGGCAGAAAGATAACTCTTTTTATCTATTAGTACGCTATGTATTCCTGTCGCTATAAGAGTAGTCTGTGGTGTATTAGAAGTGGTCTGACGTGCTCTGATATATAATGGAACGGGGCGGCATCGATCATCCGAGATCATTCGATCTCGTTCTGATAAAAGCATCAGCTACAACTGGCATCCTGCTGGCTATGATGGATATGACACTGTGTGGAGTATATGCTATGAACACCGGTTACACCGCAGAGTCCAGTTCCAAGGGCTAGCCAAGTGATGAATCTGATGATCCTGTCCGGCCAAGGAAGGTACAGTACTAGTATATAGAAAGGCTATTATCGATAGCATCAAGTCATACTCGTTTCAAACAGCACTCGGTTTGGCTTTGACGTTGCGCCACAGCACCGCAAGTGATTTTTTTCGGACACGTCTACTATTTTCAAGTTCAAAACAGCCGTAATTGTGCAGCTCTAACTGAGGCAACTCATCGACCACATGTTTCTCGGCCCCGCAACTGGCCTCCCCCTGTCCCAATTCCCCTACACTTAGGCTCTCCCAAATGTCAAGGCCCCCAATACTCGTGTCCTTGTTGCTCCTTTCTGGCATTGTGGTCGCTCAAATCGATGCTCCACCAGATTGCAGCCCACCGTGGCAATGGGTACGGCAAAGCAATTTCTTTTCGCAGACCTAGTTTTTAAAAAAGTCGATGCTTTCTTGGTCCAGACATCTAACTCTCTTGGTCAAAACGCGTGTACAGTCGCAGCGTACTTGATGGCAACATGTAACGGGGGCTGTGAGTGATCTCCCTCGTACCACCTCGCGTCCTTACCTCCCACAGCGTTTTCCATACTGCCGCTCCACTCGGGAGAGTCGTACGTTGGTCCTACTAGTGGTGATGACGACGGGAACCACTTCCTTTTTCGTCAACCACCACCTGCTTAGGGAAAAACGCCTGGAATACCTCGCGACTCCCCCAGCTTACCGTAGTTCTAACTACTGCCGTCTTAAAAATAACATGTCCTCCCATGACACCCAGATGGGGCCACAAGGCCCCATCGACCCACAGCCATTTTTAACCGGAAATCCGGCCAACATGGACACAGGCAGTGACACGACCTCCCCGGAGGACACGGTCCGCCATCTTCATCTTCTACGTAAAATATTTGACGGAGGCCGTCCACCTCTCGCCCATCCCAAAGGACACTTTATGATTGACAGAGACGATGTAGATGAAGAGAAGGTCGAAGACACCGCAACTGGCATCCTCATTCACTACCACGCCATTGCGGCCCTACTAGAAAACGGCATCGGCACGGCGGAATGCGCCCTCACCAATGATGCCTGGCTCCGCCTGCATAACGACATCTTCGTCCGCATGATCCACGGGATAGTCCGCTCTTTCGCGAACAACCCAAGCGCAGACCTATGCACCACACTCCTACCCGGCGAACTCGCCACCCTTGCAAAGCTGCGCGACAATGTCAGAACCGTCGCCACAGCATTCACATCGTTCCCAATCAACCGGAACCAATGTGATAAATGCCTCCGTAACGTCGATGACCCTCTTGTCTCAGATCAAGAGCTACTCTCAATAATACACTCCACTAACCGCTCCAAACAGGCGCTTAAGGACCGTCTGTGGGACATTGCATACCAACAAGTCCAGGAGGAGGTCCGGAACGAAGCCCACCGGGAATACCAATCCCGCACAGCCGCCGTTGAGGCCGAGGTCTGTGCCAAGCTAGACCTTTTCCGCCAGGAGAAAGAAAAGGCACTCAGCGCACAAGCGGACGAGTACTTCATCATCCGCCAGCGGGAGATGCTAGACTCGGTCGAGCTCACCGTCAAACACAACGAAGAAAAGCTACTCCTACAAACCCAGGCAGAGACCCGCCCACCACCCCTCGACCCACCACCCAACCCCGCGGCCAACCTCGAGCCGATGGATGTGAGCCCCGGCGAATCCTCAAACGACAACGCCGGCTCGAACACCTCAACCCCCCGACCGAGCCCCTCCCAGCTCATTCCACAAGAAGACCGGATCGACAACGTCATCGCACAACTCAAGGACTCGTTCGTCGCCCAGATGAACGTCCTTGCCGCCACCCTAGCGTCCGCCTCGGACGACAAAATCAACAAGCTGGCAGCCAGCCTAGACTACCGGCTGGCCCGCATCGAGGGCAAAATGCCACAGTCTGACGCCGCGGCTGCCTCCGGGGGAGGCTTCGTCACCGCCAGACAAGCAGCTTTCATCCATGCCTGCGCTGCAGATAGCACCGCTGACCACCAAGTCTCACAGACGTCCAGGCACGCTACCCAACCCAACCCCCCCCCGCTCGCCCCGCCTGGGACAACCCCCACGGCCCTCAGAACGACGAGCTAGAATACCTCGACCCAGAGGACGACAACACGTCGCCCGAAGCCCTCATGCGCGAATACGACACCCACATGGCCGCCCACGAGGCGCGCTTCCGTGAGGAAGTTGATTCAGAAATGCGCCCTCCCCCAGCCCACCCTCACGCCCCCGCCACGACGCGGAACACAACCAACCCCCAGAACTCGAGGCAGCAGCAGGCAGGGCCCCCAAGGCCCTCCTACGCCGCCGCTACCACTCCCAGGGCCCCAAACTCGAACCCCTGGCACACAGTCCCAAACCGGAGAAACCACGGGAAACGCGCCAACGCGAAAGCGTCACCCGCCAACCCCCAAAATCCCGGCCCTGCCCAAGCCCAAAACAGCCCACCGACCCAAACGTCAGCACCAGCGACGGCACCCCGCCCTGCACCCAGACCGGAGACTCTTCGCACAGAGATCACTGTCCAACGCCCCCCAGGAGGCATAGTGACAAGTCTCACAGACGCCTCCCTCATCTGCAGGCGAGTCGTCGCAGCGCTACGCAGCGCGAAATCAAACCTCCCGCTCCTATCAGGGCGGTGGGCCACGCACACACACAACTACGTCTACACCTTCGCCGGCAACATCCCTTTCACCCGCATCACACAAGTAGCACACATACTGCTACAACCCTTCCCCCACGGCGTCCTCGCACCATGCTCAGGATGGTCCCGCGTCATATTCCACGGCACCCCAGTCTCCGACTCGGACTGCGACGCCATGTACACAGAAGACCAACTCCTAGAGGAAGTCAAGCGCAACCCCATCTGCGCAAAACTCCACTTCATCCTCCCCCCCACCTGGGTCCGTCGCATAGACCAGATCTCAAGCGGCAGCTCGTCAATCTCCTTCGCTTTTGTGGACCGCGATGGGGAGATCACCCGCGCCATGAAGAACACCCACCTCGCCATGTTCGGCAAGCCCATCACCTTCCGCAAATGGGTCTCCAGACCCCCGCTATCCCAATGCGGCCGCTGCCACAAGCTTGGCCACATCGCCAACCGGTGCCCAATGCCCCGGGACGCAGTCAAATGCTACCGGTGCGGCAAGGGTCACCTCGCAAAGGACCACGCCCTCCTCTGCCCGCGCCACTCCTCCCACAAAACTCATGGCACCTGCGACTGCGAACCGCGATGCCTCAACTGCAATGAAAAGGGCCACTATGCCATCGACGTTTCCTGCAATGCTCGGCTTGCTTACCGCATTCCCGCGCGCGACGCCATCGACGACGATGCTTCCCCATGAATTGTATAAACCTTTTATGGATAAACACACGACGCAGCAACGCAAGGCTGCATGCAATCCTCAACTCCAATAAAACGCCGACCTAATCATGGTCCAAGAACCATGGTACAACACAATAAGCACGACACGCTCAGACTCCAACCCCGAAGGGGTAGACGTCTTGGGCACCGTCGCCAACCCTCTCTGGGAGTCCTTCCTCCCCCACGCACAACCCGGAGAGCGGTGCAAAGTAGCCGCCTTCCGCCGCATCTCCTCCACCTCCTTCACCGTCACCAACAGACTTGACCTCGCCTCCAACTACCACACGATGACCTTAGACGTCCACACAGGCCTAGAGTCTTTCCGCGTTTATAACGTTTACCATGACGCTCACTCAAACGACGCAGATGATGACAACAATAACCAACCCAACCGAGAAACGCGCCGCCGCTCCCTGGCGTACATAACCGCCATTGAACTAGACCCCATGATCCCCACAGTGATTGGGGGCGACTTCAACACGCACGCCCGGACCTGGTCACCACCGGAGATCCGCCAATCCCCGTGGGCGATCGATCTGGAGGAATGGGCAATCTCACAGGCTCTCGATCTGCTGAACCCCCCGGGCATCCCAACCCGGCGCGGCGACAGACGACAACGAGACACCACCATCGACCTAATCTGGATCAACGAAGCCGCGGTGCTGGAAGACACTTTCCATGATCTGGATATTAGCTTTGCATCTTCCCTTGGCTCAGACCACGCAGCTATAGGGCTAACGTTCTTTCACGTGCAGGCCAACCAACCAGCCCCCAACCCGACGCTTCCACCATACATCATTCAGGACGCGGCACATGACCACTGGGTGGCGCTCTTCCGCACCTCCGCCCGTGCCCCGATCCTCCAGGCCATCCCGAATGACATCGAAGCCGACGTGGCCAGACTGGTCCAGTGCATTGAAACCACCTCGGCGGCGATCTTCGAACCAAGGAAAGAATACTCGCCGAGAGCAGCCAGGTGGTGGAATGACGACTGCCAAAACGCAGTCACCAACCTCCGTAACGCCCACACAGACGATGCCCGCCGTGCAGCGGACAAAGCCCTCCAAACATCAATCCGCAACGCAAAGCGGGAGTGGGCAAACAACCTCCTCCATGGCGCCTCCACAACGACGCTATGGAAAGCAGCACAGTGGCGTCACGGCCGCCGCCAGCGCACCATCCCGGCGCTGACAACGGAGGTAGGACTCTCGAACAACACTGCGGATATGACAACTGCCCTTAGCAGGCGTTTTTTCAACAATGAACCACCCGTGGTTCCCCGCTCATTCGCCGATGACCCCGCCCCGTTACCTCAGCGAGACTTCCACCCAATCGTGAGTGCGGAAATAGCGGTCGCTCTGGCCCAAACGAGCAACCAGTCCGCCCCGGGTAAGAGCGGGCACGGATACAAACTGATCAAATGGGCTTGGGAAGCCTCCCCGGACTGGATTGTCAACATCTTCAACTCCTGCATGCTCACAGGGTACCACCCAAAGCCATGGAAGGCAGCCATGATCGCCGTCGTTCCCAAACCAGGCCGAGCGGACTACTCCCTCCCCAAAAACTACCGGCCCATCGCCCTGTTGGAATGCCTAGGTAAGCTACTGGAAAAGGTAGCCACCAAAAGAATTCTACACGACATCGGATCGGCCGCGCTCGTCCCCACGAGCCAGTTCGGGGCCCGGCCCCACTCCTCCACAACCCATGCAGGGCTTGCCCTCACACATGACATCGCCACCGCCCACGCACGCGGAGGATGCTGCGGATCTCTACAATTCGACATCCAAGGCTTCTTCGACAACATCAACCACGACAGACTGATCCACTGCTTCCGCCTCCTAGGCTTCGCGGAGGCCATATGTCGCTGGCTCACATCCTTCCTTGCAGAGCGCTCCGTCCAGCTACGCTTCAACGGCGCGGTGTCAGACCCTATCGACATCATAGTCGGAGCGCCTCAAGGATCGCCCATCTCCCCCATCCTCTCCGTAATCTACACCTTCCCCCTCCTCCGCCGCGCGACCAAATGGACCGACGCCAACTTCTACATGTATGTAGACGACGGCAACATCCTAGCGTGGGGACCATCATACCGGCTAGTGATGAGCACACTGGTAAAACATTACACTGACTGCCTAGACTGGTTGAAAAGAGCCGGCCTGACCATTGAGAGCAGCAAAACAGAGGTAATCTACTACTCACAGATCCGTGCAAGGCCGCACATCCACGGCCCGCGCCCCTCGTCCATCACCCTCCCCACGGACAACAACGGCACCATCGACATCCCCAGCTCGGACAACGTCCGTTACCTGGGATTCTTCATCGACCACAAACTCACCTGGCACAGACACGTCAAGGTCATGACCACTCGGGCCCGAGGAACGCTCAAAGCGCTACGCTTACTGGGCAACTC
This sequence comes from Lactifluus subvellereus, assembly GCA_022496195.1. Classification (NCBI taxonomy): domain Eukaryota; kingdom Fungi; phylum Basidiomycota; class Agaricomycetes; order Russulales; family Russulaceae; genus Lactifluus; species Lactifluus subvellereus. The sequence continues at coordinate 1,208 of WTXC01000139.1, read as the reverse complement.
AATCCGCGGCCTGGACCACGGCAATTGGAGGCTGGCATACAACGCCATTTGCCTCCCCGTACTAACATACGGCTCGCCAGTCTGGTTCAAAGACCAGAAGCAACTGACCAAGTTGCTGCAGGACGTCCAGGACGATGCAGTACGCTGGATCATGGGCGCGTTCCGCTCCACCCCGGCGGAACCCCTCCAGCAGCTAATCGCCATCTTGCCCATCCACCTTCGCCTCCAGATGCTGTCCAAAACAGCAGCTCTCTCCCTGCTAACAGTGCCACCCGCCTCGCAACTCATCCAGCGCCTAGGCCCCCCTGGTGTACCCCCCTTGAGCTTGACGAAGGACACATCCCCCTCCCTCACCCAATCCCATCAACCCCCCTGACCAGACTGGCCAACCTCACCCCCCACCAGGCGAGGCAGCCCGCCAGATACAAACACGGTCCATGGACCACCCTTCCCCCCAGCGACAACCTCCGTATCTGCCCGGACATCCCACGTGGCGAAGATCGGAAGCGCCTTGCTGAGAACATCAACAACGCGACAAGCAACATCCGGAACGACGCCCTCCTCATCTTCTGCCAAGGATCATGCCCAAGCTCCCCCGAAGGCAGCCCGGTGAGCGTAGCGTCGTGCATCGCGTGGCACAAAGGACGGGAAGCCGGCCACCTGACCAGTTCAGTAGGACAGGGCGCCGACACCGCTGACGCTGCCGTTGAGGCCATATCCTTGGCCGTCACCCTCGCAACCACCATAATCACACAACAACCGCAAACCCAAACCATCAAGATCCTCACCACGGATGCATACATCCCGGAGATGTGCAGGAACCGCAGCCACAGAGATCTTTCCCCCCGTCTCGCCACCCTCTTCCACACCATCGCTGACCTACTTAATAGGCCCTCTCCCCCCAAATACACATCAGCTGGACCCCCATCGCCAAGGGCCTCCGCCCGATACGCCGGCTGAAAGCCATCGCGGCGGACCGCGCCCGCCTACTCCCCACCCTCCCACCGCCCCCGCCAACCAAAGCCCACCTACGCGCCACCATGCGCAAAGAAGCCATATCCCAATGGCAAAACAGCTGGCGGGAGGCTCCCAAACGCCAACCAACATACCTTGCCCTCACATCCCCCCCGGATGGTAAGCCCGCCCCATTCGTGCAAGGGTTGACTAACTTTCCGCGGCCCATTTTCACCACGGGCATCCGACTCCTC